>OZ026849.1:19042492-19304772 GCA_964023205.1 Lutraria lutraria
GAGAGGTTGTACTGTATTTTGAAACGGTTTTGGATAAATCCCAATATGACTAAAGTTTATTGAACTATCGAAGAATGATGATATAAATGTAATTAAAGATTTATCCATATTTCTTAATAAAGTATTTGAAAAGAGAAATGATATTTTTATGTAAACTAGAATCATCCATCTTTGTCTATGTCTAATTAGATCAACATTGATCTTGGGACATAATATTGTTATATAGGCATGTACATGACTATTTTGTACATGTATATGTTAATGTGTTGTATTGTTTTGATGCACTTATATGTCTGCATTATATTGATGTTGCATGATAAGCCTTACTGTGGAATCATTAATTTTCGTTGGGTTCAATTTTCGTGGTTTTTACTAAAATGGCCATTTCGTGGGGACATAAATTCGTGGATTTTGATTTTTGAAAAGAAATGCCTTATCTCCGCATTTGAATTCGTGGGGATTTGATTTCGTGGATGAGTCGATCCACGAAATCCACGAAATTAAATCCCCAACGAAAATTAATGATTCCACAGTATTTTCCAATATCATCCATCCATTCATCCATGCAGTATTTTTTTTTGAAAGCGAACGATAGTTCAGCCTTCCATAGCCGTCACTCGCTCGGCGCGCATGAATTTTAATGCGGACCAAAGTACTACCTTTATCTACATCCGCCATTTAATAAATAAACTAGTTCCCGTTTCACGTTGCGGTGCAAGTCTATATAAGTTCAGTTGTTTTATGAGTACTTTCAGTACTTTGATATACGATACCTATACCAGTAAGTGTCTAAAGATTTTAAGTCGGTACAGTAGAGGACAAATAATTTTAGATTTCAAAAGTCAAAAACCGAACCTTACACTGTTGAACCAGCGATATTCACACACATACATTGCTTGGTTCAAGAAATTGTTGACAATTTATTCAGCTAGATGATCTCCTATACAGATATATTTGTTATTAAGATAAAAATACGATACAAGTAAACATGGATGGTTTAATTTTATTTACTTTTACCTGGGAGTTAAAGTTGACGTCGAGTGTTTAAAAGGGCAGGCACTGATTACCTGGGCTCTTACACAAATGATAGAATATTTTTGTGATAAGTTACAAATCCCTGTTTAAGAACAAGGCCGCTGTGTGAATAATAGCGGGTACCTGTCAACAGCGGTTATGTGATTGACGGGCACCTGTTAACTTCAGTCATGTGATTGACGAGCACCTGTTAACATCGGTCATGTAACTATCGGGCACCTGATAACAGCGGTCATGTAACTATCGGGCACCTGATAACAGCGGTCATGTGATTCACGGGCACTGTTAACTTCAGTCATGTGATTGACGAGCACCTGTTAACATCGGTCATGTAACTATCGGGCACCTGATAACAGCGGTCATGTAACTATCGGGCACCTGATAACAGCGGTCATGTGAATAACGGACACCTTTTAACAGTTGTCATGTGACTGACTGGCACCTGTTAACAGCGGTCATGTGAATAACTGGCACCTGTTGACAACGGTCATGTGAATAACGGGCACCTATTAACAGCGGTCATGTTAATAACGTGCACCTGTTATTAGCAGTCATGTGATTAACAGTAACCGTTTGAAATGCAGTCACCTGTGAAAGACAAATACCTGTGTATAATGGTCACCTATGTTTAACAGTTTTTATTGTAATTGTAAAAGAAAAGTACAGATGAACCTCGCGATAGGCAACCTCATTACAACGACCGGCATTTATTTATAAATCGGTTTTCAAAATTTCCGCCATTTCCTTTCATTTATAAGGAGGAGATTTCAATATTAAAGTGGACTCCGTATGAGAACAAGTTTATTAAGTATGAATTACTTATTAATCGATGGTAATTTGTATGTAATATTGTAAAGCAGATAGAGCTACAACGAAGAAATTGATATAGTTTTAAACATCGACATTTCATTTGGTTTGAATCAATAAATGGACATTTTATTACAAATCAGTACACGATACGTGTCTTAGTTTTGTTTTAAAGATATTTAAAGGAAGCCATTGGCTTATCTGTACTTCCAAGTAGCACGATCTTTTTATCATCATTTTTAACAGATAATAGTGTACGTTAAGCGTGTTTTTGTTTTAAAGCTTGATAATGACCAACCGAGTTTACCTTACCCGGCTGTGGCACGGAACTCGGTAATTATATGAAATAAAGTCACGTTTGTAAAATCGGTTGGTCATCAAAATGCAATCTGACACATGCGAATTCAGTCATATACTGTGGAATCATTAATTTTCGTTGGGGATCTAATTTGGTGTGATTTCGTGGGTCGGCTCATCCACGAAATCAGATCCCCACGAATTCTTCCAAAAATCAAAATCCACGAATTTTAGTCCCCATGAAATAGCCATTTTTGTAAAAACCGCGAAAATTGAGCTAAACCAAAATAAATGAAAATACTGTACTAAGTCTTCTAAAAATTACTCCAGAATCATTAAAAATTGAGTTTGATTAAAACAACACATGATACACATTATAACACAATATAGATTAACCCCATATTTAGCGACCACATGCATGCTTTCCGACCAGCAATATTGACTTTTTATCGCTGAATGTTGAAAGATGTATAATTACATTGTATGTATATAAAATAGAATCGATATATCAGACAGGTCATGTCAAACGTTTGTCACGTGATTAACGCTTGCCAATTTACGTTGACGTTAAACGTCATTTGTCAATACGTGAAAACTGTGTATTCAAAAACATAATGTGTAAGCATCGGTGGTTCAGTGGTAGAATGCTCGCCTGCCACGCGGGCGGCCCGGGTTCGATTCCCGGCCGATGCACGTTTTTTTTTTTTTATTCTGTATCTAGAATGTAAAACCATTTTTATCCATTTATTGTGTCCATTAATTATTATATTAACTTTATTTCACAAAAAATGCATGTATTAATAATATACATGAAACATTTGGCAACAATTCAAGCTTTTGCGGTAGATGAAGATCCCATGCGTATACTTGGGTAGAACAACCGACCTTTCCCTAAGCTTCCTCACATATGAAATGTATCTCATCATGGTTGGGCTTCGAACACAGAGCTGTGAGTGGCTAGTGATTACATGTCAGAGACAATAACCACTTATAAGCACGGAGGTCCTAAATAAATTTCTTACTTTGAATACTAACAGTCAAAGTTTGTGTAAAAGATTAACTCTCCTTGGTAGAGAGCAAAAAAATTAAGGTTTTAAACTGAATTTCTTACGAGACGTTCAATTTAGATATCTAACTATGATAGACTGTTTAAAAAATAAAAGATGTGCATCGGCCGGGAATCGAACCCGGGCCGCCCGCGTGGCAGGCGAGCATTCTACCACTGAACCACCGATGCTTACATTTAATAAAGGGCCTAAGCGCTATTAAAAATGCACTTTTCCGAAACTGTCACTTCATTAATGACTTAAATGACGCATCACCGGAAATTGTGCGTGTTAAAATAAATGTACGAGTAATTCGTTGTTGTCAATAAAACGTTTACACGTTAAATCATTTCAAACAAAATGGATGACTAATAAAAAAAAATACTTCATCAAATTTACACATTTTGTTACATTTGTTTATACCGAACTTTGAAGGTAAATGAAATACGCTTGCACGCACAAAAAGACAAAGAGTTCGTTCCCTTTATTCTCGAAGTATATAAAATCTATAATTGACAGTCCTATTATTGGCAGAATATTGTTTGTACCCGACGAGAATCATAGCCAAGTTTTTAAATTAAAATAATGAATAATAGCGGCCTAGAAATTTTGATAAGCATCTATAAATAGAAATAAAAGGGAGATAACTCGGTAATTAATATTCAATGTTAAATCTGTTTTCCCACTTCCATTATTTCTCTTTTTTTTGCTTGTTTAAACCGCGCAAGCATTGCCAGCTTTCAGAGCTTATCAGTTGGCTTATCGGGAAAGTTGTCCCCCTTGAAAATCGACTTTTTTGCGATATCGATGACATGGCGGTGACAGGTGCTCTATATAGAGTTATAGAGGAAGTATTTATTTAACTTGTAATAACTTTATTAATAATAAAGGCACAACATTTTCCCTGTTATGTGCACAATTTTGCATCTTTCTTCTTTATAATGATATAAATTTTAATTATGTTATACATTATCCCTGTCGGTCAAAATTTATAAAAACATTGTGTATTAACATACAAGAAAATTCCTAAAACTATGCAAGATGGCGGAATTCAAGCACCGAGAAAGTCATTTTGCAATATAAGTACAATATTTTCCCAGCTATGTGCACAATTTTGCATCTTTCTTCTTTATAATGATATAAATTTTAATTATGTTATACATTATCCCTGTCGGTCAAAATTTATAAAAACATTGTGTATTAACATACAAGAAAATTCCTAAAACTATGCAAGATGGCGGAATTCAAGCACCGAGAAAGTCATTTTGCAATATAAGTACAATATTTTCCCAGCTATGTGCACAATTTTGCATCTTTCTTCTTTATAATGATATAAATTTTAATTATGTTATACATTATCCCTGTCGGTCAAAATTTATAAAAACATTGTGTATTAACATACAAGAAAATTCCTAAAACTATGCAAGATGGCGGAATTCAAGCACCGAGAAAGTCATTTTGCAATATAAGTACAATATTTTCCCAGCTATGTGCACAATTTTGCATCTTTCTTCTTTATAATGATATAAATTTCAATTATGTTGTATTTTATCTTCTTGATTCCCTGATCGTTACAAAATTATCCTTGTCGGTCTAGATTTTTAAAAACATACAAGGAAATTCCTAAAACTGGGCAAGATGGCGGAATTCAAGCACCGAGAAAGACATTTTGCAATATACATAAATTTAAGTACAATATTTTCCCAGTTATGTGCACCAGATTATAAATACATTGTGAATTAGCATACAAAGAAATTTCTATAACTAGACATAATAGCGGATATTCAAACACCACGAAAGCCATGTTGTAATTTTAGCATCACATTTTCCCAGTTACGTGCACAAGCTAGATTCTTTGCTGATTCATATTGAATATTAATGTATTAATATTTCTAACATTTTCATGCTTCCATGTGCGATCTGAATTGACCAGTTTTGGAAACGTGTTGTTTCTCATAATAAGGTACCTACATGATAATTGTAGTTATTTGTATATTCCCGTAACCAGGTAGAATGGCTTTAGAGATAAAATCAGTATGCGGATATATACAGTATAAGAATAGCTTAGATGTAAGTGTCAGATTGTGAATCAACATTTTTACTGTTTAATATAATGAAACTACTAATTCAAGCGTAATTCATCATTTTTTCAATTTATAACTAAAGATCAATAATCTTGATTAAGATTGTTCATTTTGTGATCTTTAAAAACATAATTCCTGGGACCAATATACACATATAGATAATTTTAACGAAAAGATAAGCATCAGAATTAAAGTATAGAAACATAATGAATGGCTTTAAATTAGCTGTTGAGCACAACCCTGTCATAAAATATAAAATAATTAAATTAAATCAACATTTATAGATGAATGCAGATTACATCGCCAATTAACGTGATTATCAATATACATGTGTATAATGGTCCCAGTTAATACTGACCGTAAGTGCAATATATATAATTAGCTCACTGAACCATGACCTGTATTGGATTTTATTACTACATGCTATTTAAATTGGTAAAAAATGATGCGAATTATGCCAGGCACATGCATTATATGTAGACATGTCATATATTACTATGATAATTAACATCGAACTTATTTTAAGCCAAAAAATGATTGTTAGACTTAGTGGTTTGATCAGAGACTTTTTTACAGTTTATTTATCTAAAAGGGATGTTATATATATCCAGAGACATATAATATTGTATTATACGTCTCTGATATATCCAAGGACTTATATACATACATGTATGTATATGAGTCCTTGATATATCTGAATTTATACTCGATAAACTATAAAATAGTTATTTAACACAAGCGAATTCAGCCCCCCCCCCACCTCCTAAAGAAATGAAAAATCATTCAATGAAATAGCATACTTTCCAAAATATTATGCCCCTGATATCCTGGATCTGACGCTGTTTAAAGTATAACATTTGTCGATAAAAATCAGAATAAATGAAACAGAATGGATTTTACAATCTATTCATCTACATATTAACAAAATTAGAATTAACTAAATTTTCACCTTGTCAAAGAAAACTTGTTATTAGCAGAATAAATATAATAAAGCGTACATCAATGGTTATTTTATTATAAATTATTAGCAGAATAAATATAATAAAGCGTACATCAATGGTTATTCTATTATAAAACATGTTAAGCTTGGCTGTAGTTACCCAACAACTAACAAATAACGTTAAATAATACAAGTATAAGTCAAGTTCTTCATGATATCACTTTCTGTCATTGTTTTACTGTATTTGATGAACCACTGATAAGATCATGCCTGCGGGCGCAATGCGCGTCTTGCTTAATGAACCGTGATTCTACTGATTTCAGTGCTATCTAGGGTCTTAAATGGTTTATCTAGGGTCCTTATCTAAGGGACATAATCGAAATTTGATCACAAGCTTCCCTTCGACCGAAAATCAAGGGAGGCTACTTTGTAAATTAGGCCTTGAAAGCTGGCAATGGATAAAGAACCAGGAAAAAACTATTCGAAAAGAGTGAGGGATGTAAATAAAAGTCCCGAGTTTCCTGTATCTTCTCTCTCTCTCTCTCTCTCTCTCTCTCTCTTTCCCCCTCCCTCCCTCCCTCCCTCCCCCTCTCTCTCTCTCTCTCCCCTTCCCTCCCTCCCTCTCTCTCTCTCTCTGGAAGGACCATAGCTGTCGATTGGGCCGTTAAACAAAACAGATAAATAAAATAAATAAAATGTTATGTAACAATGACCTTGGTATATTCAATTACTTTTTTCTTCAAACTTTTTCTTTAATGCATTGATTTCGTGGGCGTAATTCTCCCACCCGCCTAATTTATTTCAAAGTGTTTTTTTTCTAATTCAAATAAGATCTTATTTACATAAATGCAATACATACCTGTCGAACATATTCTCTCAAGTTTTTGTCTTTATTTCGAGACAGACCCGTCTGTTTACCACCGAAAGTAAAAACAGTTTCAGATTACGTACGTTAAAATCATTGAATTGTATTTTTTTCTATTAGAGATAGAATTTGATATTTTTTTTGTTAATGGTAGATATCTGATATAATGGCTGCGATATTTAAATATTCTTTATATTGAATTGAATGAAAAATGGCGTAGAGTCTTTGAATGGAATAGAAATGATAGAAATCGATTACTTTAACCGTAAAAGAAACTTCCGACATTCGGGAGAGCCACATATCTTTTTATTGTACAATAACTGACAATGATTTGCTAACATTAAGACAGGATTTACCGATATAGTTTTTACAAAACGGTATGGACTAAGATTTCATTGCAATACAAATATTTTCAATTACAGAAAATATCAAATTTATTGATATACAATTACAGAATGGATCGACTGTTTTGAGTGCGTTTTAAAATACCCAATACTTTATCATATCAATTAACGAATGCAAAGCAAGTGGCAGAAAATACTTGGGTGTTGAAATTATGACACCGTTTAAACGCTCGTCAATTGAATAATATTTTCAGTGTTTTTTTTTTCAAATCAAAACTTTTTAAATATTCGCACTCTTCTTGTTTTATCGTCGAATACTTTGAAGAGATATTCGAACACATTCTGACATTATTGTCTTAATAATTATGAAGTGATATTCGTAGACTTATGACTTCATCGTGAGAATAATGTTAAACGGTAATATTCGAAAACTTTTGACATTATTGTCTGAATAATTATGAAGTGATATTGGAACACTTTTTATTGTATCGTTAAATACATACAAAGTGCTGAAACGGAGGATCTTACCTGTCCATCGTGAATTGATACCTAAACTGGTACCTGCCTCTTGCATGCAAAGAAATGGAAAAGGGCTCAAAAGCCAGGAACAAAACAGGAAGTACTTATCGATACTAAAACAAAATTTATCGTGGTATTCGAATAGTTTCGGATATCATCGTTTGGATATCAACAATGGATGCAAATATTTGAACTGGTGGATTTTATATATTTTACCGCAAATGAATTAAGGCGAAAAACATGAATTGCTTATATGCTTTTATTGAATTGAATATTTATTTTATAATAATGTATAATTCTGACACGATTTAAACCAAGGATAATGTATGGAAATAAAGGGGCACAGCGTGGTATTCATCAACGTAGGACTTTTGTCTCAGCAAGGTAATTTTATGACAATGTAACCTACTCCCCTACACACCAATATATATATTAATTATATCCCACATTTTCTCTACATATGTACTGATATTTTGTTTCTTTATTTAAACATAACATCATAAAATACACATCTTTTGCGCTTTTCGAGTCATATAAACATACTTTTGTCAAAATATACATAATTTATATTGATTTCAATTTTTTGAATAAATGTATTATCAAATATCGCATAAATAACTATTTCAAATGGGTTTTAAAATCTTCAATGTTTCATAATTATGTACACCAATGATTAAAAAGCAAATAGGCCCCTATCTCTATTAACTTTATCTGAAGTGAACTATTTACAATTATATGGAACCAATACATTTTACGTTCATGCTTTTATGTAAGCATCGGTGGTTCAGCGGCCCGGGTTCGATTCCCGGCCGATGCACATCTTTTATTATTTTTAATTGTGTTTATTGTTGTTTTTTTTTTCGTTAAAAAAATATGTTCTTCTCGATTCATCACATTACGCTTTTATTTTTCTAATTATTTTTTGTTTGATAACGCATCGTGACACAATATTATTTTTTAAAATTGTTTCCGATATGCAGGTAATATTCCATAAAGAATATTTTTTCATGAAGAAATACGAGATATTATAGTTCAAATCCCACCCGTGATCAACACGTTTCATAAGAGAGGACGACGTCTAGCTATGTATAGCTTACGGAAGATTTGTGGTACGTCCTCCTGCGCAAGTTAAAGCTGGTAAAAGACGACCCTGTCTGTTTATAGGACGTTAAAACCCCAGTGAAAATTGATTTACAACGATGAATTAAAAATATATACATTTATATAGATATGTAATTATATAGTGTATAATCTCTGATCGGTTGAATATACCCGAAATAATAGCTAAAACATGCGGAACATTGACGCTATTTCCCTATTTAAAAATCTACTTGCACAGCAAATTAAAAGTCTTCTGAAATCTGATACTTTTGGGTAAATAATGATGTTTGAAAAATGACTAAAAATCAATGAAGATCTATGTGAATGAAACCTAGATTTTTATAATAAGTCGTGTTGGAAGGCACACACAATAGACCCCATTAAACTCAATATTTGCACAATAAAAGACAAAATTGTTAATCCCAAACATATATTTGAACGAAAAAACACTTTTTATTTCTATATAAAACGCAAATTATACGTCCTAATGTAATGTGTTTTCGTGGTTAAGGAACTGAAGTATATTTAAAAAAAAACAAAAAAAAACACTATAGACAGGAATATAGCAGGGTATTTTTGGACGATATTTAACGCGTGGCATTCGAACACCTCGGATATTGTCGCCAGGATGTTGACACTACCCACATACAGAAATAAAGGGTCGTCCCAAAATGTTTGCAAACCAGGAGGGTAATGTTTTGATATTTTTTTGTATGTTAACTTATCTATTCTTACAATCGACGGTCATTCTGTACGTTCAGGCTCTATGATACAGTTTTAATGTGAAAAAAATGATCAAGAGTACATGGATTCGAATGGCGTAAATTCCATCTTTATGTCATTTCGTCATTTCAACATTAAGCATATCTGCTAATTAAAGCATATCTGCTAATTAACAATGCTAAATTGTAACCCTTCTTAAGCAGTTGTAAAGATGTTAACATAAATGTAGAAAGTTTGTTTCCAAATTTAAGAACATTTAATAGGGTCCCGGGGTTGAGTGAGTGGTAACGTTCTCTGACTAGCAATCACTAGCCCCTTACACCTTTGAGTTCTAATCTCATCCGTGACCAGAATGATAAAATTTCACATGCGCCGGATGAAGATATCCAGCTAGTTAACGGACATTCGATGGATCTACCCAGATGTACGCTACCTATAAAATCATAAAAAAATGCCAGAATTAATGGGCTGGACGGTTCGGCGTTTAAACTCCAATGATAAAAGATTTGTTTGTTTGTTTCATCGCCATTGTCAACATTATTTCAGTTATATTGTGACGGGCAGTTTAATGAATTCACCAGGACTTCATTTAGACCTTAACCAGTACTAACCACATTCTATCCGTAAGCTTCTGCCAAGCTACCCCACATAATTTAGCTAGGGTTGGAGGACGATTTAACATAGGATGTTATATCTTCAGTCAAACTGATATGAAACGAACGCCTATAGTATTACAACTGCTACTACTATAAATATTGTACTACAATAAAATGTTGCATAAGTTTGTAACGAGATACAAATATGTACAAGTTACTTAATAAAAATATGTTCTGTTCTGCTCTATTCTGTATTAAATGTATGTAATATATTCTTATTTTCTGTGATCTTAATTTTTGTTATACTGGTAAAATAACCAAAAATCCGATTCTTATTTAATTATCATCTAACGAACCTTAGATATATATTTTCAAAGAATTAAGATATTTAAATAAAAGATGTGCATCGGCCGGGAATCGAACCCGGGCCGCCCGCGTGGCAGGCGAGCATTCTACCACTGAACCACCGATGCTTACATAATTTACGGGCGGTGAGTGATTTTGTAAATGACCTACGCGATAAAAATGACGTTAACGTTGTCTATTGAATATGATTGACAGCAGCTGATCACGTGACATGAACGTTAACGCTATAAACCTGTCTAACGTGTAGTAATTGACTATATTTTGACATTTTATCAGTCAAGGTCAATATTTATTAATATTTATGTTATGTAAAGGCAAGGTCATGAGATCATAAATTATTCACAAATAATAATCTAGTGAATTTGATCTAGTGAAGTTCTGTGAAGATATCATTTCACACATTAAGAATGATTAGGTAAAAACGTACGTAGTGTTGGTCACGGCACAAACGATATAAAATGTTCAGAAATTGGTGTTAAACATTCGTTTTAACGCGACGTATCGGAAAGTAAAGCGATACAATGTAAATCAGCATAAGTACTCAAATAAAAGCTTATTTTTAAAAAAAAAACTACGTAAGTCGTTGTACAGACATAATCCACGATCGACAACTTAGATTTCATATTATTTCTGCTTTATCAGAGTTACTTCCCTTTGTTATACGCGAATTGCAACGTAAACTGGTTCCCGCTGACTACTTTTACATTGTGCAGTGCAACATGGAATGGGAACCATTTTAGTTGCACAGATGACGAGTTTATTTTTCGATTTTTAAAATTATTTTCATATTTCACATTTTCATTATACGTAAGAAAATAAGAAATATATACATTTTTGTCGCATATATACATTATCGTTATTGAATGTAAAATTAGTATTGCTATACTTCACGGCTAATAAAACGAGATGAAAAGTATTATTATTGTTTAAAAAAAATTTAGTTGCATAATTATTTAGTTAAAATTTTCAAATAAAAGATGTGCATCGGCCGGGAATCGAACCCGGGCCGCCCGCGTGGCAGGCGAGCATTCTACCACTGAACCACCGATGCTTACGTAGAGTATTTCTGAACACACACATCTTCAGGGACTAGCAAATAACGTACATTATACTTACGTGTGTATATAAATATGTTGAATGCTTTTACCAAGGACTTATCCTTGCTTTTACTAAATTGATGTTTTTTTTGTGGGGTGTAGCGTATTACATTAATGGACACCTTAATACACTAGCTGAATATTAATGCATTCAAGTTAATATGCGGATTTTTTTTGAAAATAAAAAAAAACTTTTTTCAATTATCTAATAAAATGCTCGGCACCTTTTGTTAAGCAGGCTACAAACAATTAGTATAGATAACAAGTTTTTCCTGCAATACTGTGGAATCATTAAATTTCATTGGGGATTTAATTTCGTGGATTTCGTGGTTCGACTTATCCACGAAATCAAATCCCCACGAATTTAAATGCGGAGATAAGTAATTTCTTTTCAAAAATCAAAATCCACGAATTTTTGTCCCCACGAAATAGCCATTTTAGTAAAAACCACGAAAATTGAACCCAACGAAAATTAATGATTTCACAGTATTTGACACAAATTGATAAAGCTTCGATTCTTATCTCTGCTGCATTTATAATATCATCAATTTCGGTTATAGTAAAAATCAAAGTACTAGAAGTACTCATGGAAACTGAACTGACATAATATAGTCCGAATGGGAACTACATTGTAGTTTAACAATTGTATGGCGGATGTAGAAAAAACGCGGTACTTAGGTCTGCATCAAAATTCATGCGCTGGTCTCATTATAATGTTTTTGTTATAGTGGTCGTTATGATAAGATGGTCGCTACAATCAGGTGGTTGTAAAATAGGGGTGGTCGCTATGTTAAGTTTTACTATGCTTATTAATATTTTTATATGAATATATTAAAAAAGCTTTTGACGAATGGAATAAAATTATATAGTTTCGTAAGCAGCTGATCTTAATCATGTTTGCTTGTCAATGTAATCTTTGTCGCTTTCTTAAAAAAAGATTTGTATATATCATTAAAGAACTTACTGATATTTTATAGTCTTTAATAACTCTATTCAAAGGCTGCATATTTTTCATTCACTGACTGAGGCCGGATATAAAGAAAAGTTAGTAATTACAGATAGATATGCTTTAAACATAAAAACGTCCCCAAACCATTATTTTTGCGGTTATTTTGGCAATTTGTTTTTTTGCGTTTTTGTCCAGATGTTTGTTTTGAGTCGCGTAACTGAAAACGAACATTTTTTTAATGACGGCCTCGTTTACAAGTTGACTCGTGTAATTTGGTCACGATTTCAATGAAGATATGAAAAGTAAAAACATTTTGTAATAGAATCTCAGATTATCAAGTCAAGGCTTACAGTAGCAATATAATCCTTTCAGCTACACGTATCTTTAAGATCATGGGATTAAAAATGTCTCCGTTTTAAATAAGTTGAATTTATGCCATGTCGAACGTTTATTGAAAATGCAAATTTAAGTTTTTTTCACACATATATGTAAATTTTTAAGCAGGGGCGTAGCTAGGTCCAAATATCAAGTACTCCCCGATCAATAATATGAGGAGCGAAGCTCCTCCCCCTCATCTTATGAAGGCAAATAAAATATAACACTTGTTGCGTTTTGAAAAACACTTTACAGACGTTAAGAAATATTCTTAAAACGCTGATTGCATTTAAGCATAGATTTGTTTTCTTGATTTTTCTTAAAATCGACGTTCTCTCGTAAATATGGGAGAATACCGGGCTACACGCCTGGTTACTGATCTTTCTAAAATTGGTATGGATTTAATACCTATGTTAAATTGGTTTGGAAGTTCGCATGACCTTCTTTTTTTATCTTAACATATGTAAAGACCGTCCCGATTTTACGGATGATTACATTTGGCGAACTGTGACCTGTTTAATAAAAAGATTTAGTGATGTCAGAACTATTCATACCGTTTTCTTTGGGTGATCTATTAAAATCAAACCATTGGGAGTCTATCCTATTTATGTTACGCGATCAATTTGTACGATGAATACAGATTAATGTTTCCATGACGACGTAGGCCAGACACAACCAATTAAGGTGGAATTAACAATTCAAACGAAGAGAAAATGTTATCTTCTATTTGAGGAAAACTCTAAATTCATTGCAGTTTTTCTTAAAACGAAAATTCATCCGAATTATTTGAATTAAAACTATATAAATAACGTAATTTTACGAATTTGTAAGCGATCCTAGCGATTACTTACGACATCCTTGCCAATGGGTAAATATATCTTATCTAAATATCTAACGTTGACTTTTTGTAGGATTTCGTTTCAAATTTTTGTTTTTATGCGCGTTTGCAATAAATCATCGTAAGTTACCATATTTTGGTTAAAGAACACGTCGGTACAGACTGTAAATATGGTATGAAATGGTACAAGTGTGTTCTTCAACTACGTAATATAATTTTTTTAAGAACATAAACCGACAGGGTTTTTGCGTGTTTCTTTTTTCAAGAATTTAAGCAGACCAATTAAAAAAAACATAATATATAGTTTCATGACCATAAATTCGACTCTGACAGAAAATCCGCCGAAAGATGAGAAGGAATGTGCCACGTGATCGCCATGCATGTTTAAATTATATGTTAACTCTGGTACTCGGCTCTTAGAGTTTAAACACATCTTGTTGATAAGGCGATGTTGGTGTAAACCGGGAATCAATTTAAAATAACTTTACTTCGTTATAAAATAAATATTTTTCACTCAATTTAACATCGGAGTATTTTGGGGTAAAAAATACACCACGTCATTTTGCGTAGCTAGATTCGATAGTAAAACTTTGAGTATTTCTCTTAGCTACACTGTGTGATATTCACGCATGCGCACTGGGTGTAAGATATCACCTGGAGCGCGCCAAATCTTGCGTGACCCATAATAAGAAAATAAATCATATACATTGAATAATGTTAAGATGCTCGCGAAAGCAACACAAGACATGTTTTTCGAGATCTTAAGTTAAACTAGTTTTCAGTAATAAATATTAACATAAACCTACGGCAGTTATTGTTGTTGACAAAACATATCTTGGTGTTATATGAACCAAAATAAAACGTTTTATGGACGTACATAATGTTATAGGAATTTTACAACTTGGATAAATAAAAAAAAGGTATTTCATATATATATCTGTTTGTTAAAGACATGGAATATACATATATGTACAATTAAACCTGTGTTAACTGCTACCTCAGAATGGAGACCATCATGTGAACACAGGTCACATGTTCTTTTTCTCATGGATGGCCTTTGATCACAGATAATACGATAATTTATTTTACCCTTAAATCACATTGGAAAATTCATTTACTGCTGAAACAAAGGTATCGATTTTTAGCCTTCTTCGTATTTGTACATTTTCTTGCTATTTTTTTTCGCTGAAATTTAAGGATTACAGACTCTAAAATATACATGTACAATATGCATCTCTTGTTTTCTTTTCATGGAATATGAGAATGAATCGTTTATAAAATATTCAGCACGAGCTTTTCTGAATTGTGTATTTTTTGGAAAATCAAAAAATGCTCTATAATCATAGAAAAGGGAGAGTACTAGATTGTTGTATTACCTCCCTTTATGATATAAAGTAAAATATAACTTAGTATTTTTTAAGTTAGTGTTTTGAATTTCACAATTTATAAGGATCAGGTACCTCTAACTTTTTTAGTAGTCATTAAAAGTTTGTTTTAGAGTCTGTTATCCTTAACCACTAAACTTCCTCACATGTGAAAATTTGACCCGGGTGGGATTCGAACTTAAAGCGAAAAGGGACTGGCGATGACAATCAAGCGACCATAATGACATAACCATAATTATTTGTTTATAAGGTAGAAACCAGCTATAAAATGTGTAGATTGTACAAACAATTTTCCTATTGATGCATGTACTTGAAAACAAGGCATTATAAATAAATACAATGTACACTCCTTGAAAAACCATGGTCGTTATTGAAAAGCCACTTAAGAACTTTTATGACAATACAACATAACGAGGCAGTGTGAGTTAAAACTTAAAGTCTAGAAATAAAATGGAACGACAATTTATTTGATAAGGAAAATTAATTAGGCCTGACTAGGCATACTTTTACAAGAGAGGTGGGTGACACTTTCCTTATCGACAGCGGACATGATGTACAGACTAACATATGAACACAGGTTACTTAAAGACGTTTGCTGTACTAGTAGTTTCCAGTTTTTTTCTTCAAGTTCAAGGACAGATAAACCCAAAACGAGTTCGTCAAACTTTACTTTTTCGCTTAAAAATTTCTCAGTTATCTTAATATGCTTTGATCATACAATTTAAAAAGTCTTTGAAAGAGTTTTTTTATTTTACTTAAATGTCCATGTGTAAAATTGGGACTGTGGCAAACGTCTTTAAGAGAGAGAGAGAGAGAGAGAGAGAGAGAGAGAGAGAGAGAGGGAGAGAGAGAGAGAGAGATTTGATCATTAAGCACATGCTACCCATACTCGGTAGAAGCAGTGGTGTGGTGTAGAGGTAGAGCGTCGGATTTTTAACCCGTAGGTTGCGGGTTCGAATCCCGTCAGTGGCGGAATTTGACCGGAACCTTCACAAACCTTTCTTTCAGCGCAAGTCACTGGTCAGAATCCAGGAAGCAGTCATCTAGAGTAGTTAATATTAGATGTAAGAACTTGCTCTACAATCGATGTAAAATAAAAAAGCTTAAACTAAACCCATATTCGGAGGTTTACAGAAAAGCACGCTTATATTGAACTCGGATCTTGCAAAAATCGGATACAGGTTGAACAGTACAGTGCAGAGATTTACTCTATAAATACGAGTTTTATACTATTTATTTTGAATTCAAGTCAAGTTTCGACTAAGCGTGAGTCATAAAAAACATATCAAATAGCAGTCAAACGCGTTCAGCCACATTAATTCTGCATCGATTTCTTTTTTATTTCTGAAAGGATGGTCGACTTCGAGTATTTCCGTAAATCATCGTGTACTTTCGACAATCTTCGTGAACTTCCGTTATTCACCGTGTATTTCCGTGCCGCACATCTTTTTGAGTAGGCTATTCAGTCTTCAGCTTTTTGTTTTTTAATCATGAATACGTTATGCTTAGGACGAAAGTTGTTAAACTCGTGAGTCATTATCGTATGCATGTATTACGAAGAAAATTGTAAAAATAAGGAAATTACAACCGGAAATTGACACTGCAGATTAAAACAGAAGTTTATTATCTAGCACTGCTAAAGAAGTCAAACAATTCGCTCACAGAATAAACTATTAATGTAAACCAAATATTCTTAGTAAAAATATTACAAAAATAGAATGGACTTCATCATCATCTTCAAAAGCAGAAACAAAATCATCATTCCCCACTGCAGCAACAATTTTAGTATCATTAGCAACTGCGATGACAACAATAACAAAATAAACACCATCAACAACAATAGCAGCAGAAACAGCAAAAACAACAACATAAGCAATAACAATTTTGAAATATGCCACACCAGCACTAAAAGCACCTATCACAATCACATACTGTATTTTCATTTATTTTCGCTGGGCTTAATTTTCGTGTTTTTTTTGCTAAAATTATTATTTCGTGGGGACAAAAATTCGTCGGTTTTGATTTTTGAAAAAAGCCTTATCTCTGCATTTAATTTCGTGTCAACCCACGAAATCCACGAAATTAAATCCCCAACAAAAATTAATGATTACACAGTATTTCCCATACTAAAGAATTCTGTATGCATTTTTGCAAGTAACAACAATAACATCATAAATAAACAGCGGTGTAAATATACGAAGTTAAAAGATTGTTAGTAAATGTTCATAGAATTCAGGGTACAATAAAACCGTTATTTAAAACCCACCTTTTTGACAAATAAAAACTGACTTATATATCGAGGTGAACTCATTGTCAAGTGTAAGAAATATAAGGAATAAAGTAGAAACATTCCGAATATAAGTGGTCGTAATTATGAGGTGGTTTTGATATTAAGATGGTAATTAAGAGAGGTTTTACTGTACAGTACAGTGCAACCTCTCCAAAGCAACCCTCTCTTGAGCAACAACTTCCCTTCTATAGCGGCTAGATTTCCCCCCACTGCATTATTAAACTATTAATTTAACCTCTCTAGAGCAACAACCTCTCATCAACAACATAAATTCGCTTCTCTCAAGGGGTGTTCCTTTGGAGAGGTTGCACTGTATATACTATTAGAAAAATACAGTCAAACCTGTGTTAGTGGCTACAGACGAATAAAGGCCATCTTGTGAAACTGACACTGGTGATTTACAGCAAAATGACCTCCGAATAAAGGTCACCCTGTCGAGACAATAAAGACCGAATTTTGTATTTCCAAAGGGTGGCCTTTGTTTACGTGTTTGACTGTACTTTCCAAGGATGGCATTTATCAACAGGATTGACTGTCGACTGTCACAAAGTTTGTTTTCTGAAGGACGCATATTACCACAAGTTACGGGGAGCTAGTTTGTAACAGTTCGCTCATTAATTTCGGACAATAAACTTTGTCTAAAATCAAAATGAAACTTTGACTTATTAAAACAATCGCGTCACGTGACATAAACTATAAACTGACCCCCCGGTCGTACGCTACTTGACCCCGGTGTCAGAATTAACGTTATACAAAGTACTTGTGATAATGCCGTCTGATATGGATCGGTACGGGTTCGGATTTAATTCATTGTTTTAATCATAAATATACAGCGGATAAGTAATTACATATTAGCGAAATAAACATACTTGAACATATTGTGCTGGTGTTTTTGTTGAATTTTTATTAAAATGGCCACAGTAAGCGCAACCACAAGAGCTGGTGACAAAAAACTGTAAGTTTATTTAATTTAGTATATTTTTGTTCTTCAATAATTTTCTAAAATATCCTAGTTCATCTCATCAGAGACATGGATAATAATATATTATCTATGTCTTTGATCTCACGAACGAGTAATTTCATTTTTCTAAAAAAAAAATGATAATAGAATGTTTGGTATTGTTGGATTCGACTGAAAACGCTCTACAACATGCATTAACTTATATGCTTGTAGCTCTAGTTTGGCTATAATAAATTGCCGAGCCCCAAACGTCTAACTAGTATGGGCAAAATATTGAAATAGCAACTTACGATATACGTACATAGTATATGCACGGCGCGCGCAATATTAATTATCAATATGATTTTTAATTTGTGCACATTTATATATAAGTATGCACTGTTTGCACTTAAGAAAATACTCGGCTAATCTGTGACTGATATCTTAATCTGTTAATGCATGTGATCGGGATTTGAACTTAGTAATTTTTTTTGTTTGGTTTATAAATATCGACGCCATCTTGCGCTTTTCGTGACGGGCAATTCCACTACTCTGGGTAAAATGTATAAATCACGAAGTTTCACTTTTTAATATACAGTCAAACCTGTGTTAGCGACCCACTTTCGAATAAAGGTCATCCTGTGAATTAAAGCCATTCTTTTAAAAACGGTCAATGAATATTACAACAAAATGACCTCTGAATAAAGGGCACCTTTTGTACCTTTCCCTAGGGTGACCTTTGTTCACAGGTTTGGCAGCACATTTAAATAAGACTTCGGTGGGATTCGAATCTTCGTCGTCTTAGCTGGCAGTTAATACGTCGACACCGTATAAATACTACATTCTTACGATACAGTTCCCCCCGTCAACGACCACTTCAATATAACGATTATTTTGTTATAACGAACATTTCGGGCCCCTGATGGGTAACCCCATTTATTATCCCCGTAATAGGTGGGAACATAGGTCGGGGATCCATCCCATGTCCACCTTTCAAAGCATATAATCATGTATATCAATATGAATGTTATGTTTTCGACAGTAATTCAAAAAATAAAAATAGATATATACTAAGCACATGGAATGTGGCCAGAAACGGATTTTTTTTTGATGCAAAATGAAAACTGGTTTTGCATCACTAAACTAGTACAAACGAATATAAAAACACTTCTTCAAAGTTGTACGACCGATTTTCATTTTTTGTCCGTTTCATTATTTACTTTGAATCTTGAATCCCAGAAAGGAAAAAAAATATCTTATCACAAAATAGTGAGATTTAAAATATTGAGAATTGAAGTGTATTCATATACTTAAATTACACCAAAGTACAAACATTCACTGATTTTAATCTTGATAAGAGATGAATCATAAACATGAGTACGACGAAGTCGGCGCGAACAATATTTGCATATTGGATTTTTTTTTCGTTTTCCCATATTATCTTCACATTTTTCACGTCCCTTAAATAAACACCAACTTGTGGTTTAACGACTTCTGGATTTGTTAAATGCTTATTATTTTATTGAGGTTCGGATATAGTAATGACTTTATCTAAGATTTCACGATATCAAGATATAGGCTACAATCATATACGCAATGCAATGCAATTTGAGAAGAAAATAAAACAGTGCTCTGGATTTGCCAAAAATATGACTTAATATCCTTATTAATAACCGATTTATAACGTAGCTGTAAGTTGAAATGTTATCCAGGCTTAATTCAAGGTCGTATTGAGCATATTGTTAAATTTACTATTGATACAAAATCGGCATTTGTCGCCAAAACACGCCGCAACTTATGCATATTAGTTAACGCAAATTTGTAAATAAAACTACATTGGGATTTAACGCCGAAATACGGTCATTTGGCGACTTTTCAAGCTTTTAGGGGACAGCTCCCTTGCAGGTTAAATTTAGTCCCGGACGTGTTTCTGACACAGGCCAGCGATTATTATTCAGTGACCATAATCATTCGAACCAGTAGAAATTCTGTTTTATATCAACGTGTGTAGAGATTGTTAAATTATCTCAAAATGAAATATCATCTTGAAAAGGAACATTCAGTTATATGTAACCATATATATATATAAATGCAGGAAATAAATTATTAAGATGATATACAAACTTTTGTACGGTTGTATCAAATTAATCTTTGGTGTCAGGAATGAAATATTACAGGTTGGTGTAAGCGCGAGTTAATACAATTATACAAAGATGCAATTAAATTCAGGCTACGTAATATATCTCAGGCTATATTGTTAGAAACTGAATGATAATTCAATTTTTCCATAGACGTCACTCGCTCGGTGCGCATAAATTTTGATGCGGACCAAAGTACTACGTTTATCTACATCCGCCATGCAATTTGATAAACTAGTTCCCGTTCTATGTAGCTGTGCAAGTCTACGTAGTTCAGTTTCCATGAGTACCTTCAGTATTTTGAAAACCATAGATCCCGGGGCACTTTCAGTCCCGACCTCCGTACAATTTCTGTCCCAACCCCCGGGTGATTATGTCCCGACCCCCCGGTTGATTGGTTCCGATCCCAATCAATTATTTCCTGGTCCCCAGGCAAATTTTAAAAATCGCGATACAAACATGCATACTAATGAATTCATCAATGAAAAATCGAGAAAATGGTTCACTTCAACCGAATTTCACAATATTGGATTTTTCATTATAACTGTGTTTTACTGTATCGTATTATTGGCTACATACGAGTTCACTTTAACCTTGCTTTACTGTATCATTATTTTTAATTTATCTGCACTGAATCATGCAGACGGCGCTGTGTTTAAATACTTGTTATCACTATCCATTATATTTGTCAACATTTTAGTTTATTTTTCATCGCTAACATTCCAGACAACTTGGCACACTGCCAAATCACACGACACAATCCAAACACGTGAAAGACGGACAGATTTCTCTTACATCGTAAAACAATACAAACTGTTTCGTAATTTTATGATGTCAGTTTTTCAAAACACCAAAAATGCAAACAATTGTGTATGCCTTATCAATATAATTATTAGATCCCTAAAAAACCCTCTGAATTATGGCCTAATGTGGGCGAATCAGTTTGTTCCCATGGATGAATTACGTTGATATGATTTGCTTTACGTCATTTTTTAGTTTCCATGGTGATGCGAATTTTAGTCCTTGCTGTGGTTACTGCATATTTGGAAGCAGATTCATAAAAGCGCCTCTTAAATCAAAGCGCTTTAGGTACCGGAGTATGATTTGTTTCGAGACAGCGTAATTTATCGAAAAAGGGGAGATAATTCTGACTGAGTTTTAACGTTTGTCTGGCACAAAATAAATGGATGAAAATGTTGAAATGTTTCTATTTTTAGAAAGAAAACAATTAAGCATGACGTCACAGATCTTGCGTATTTAGACGTCAAAATGGAAGATGAGTCGGAAATTATTAAGATCAACGTGGGTGGGGTACAGTTTGAGACATACAGGTATTTATATTAATTATTTAATTTAAAAAACAACAACTTTCATATAAAGCAAAGATATTTGTAACAAAATAGAATCATAGAGTTGTCAGCGATCATGTACGCGCACTTGTAAGGGCTTTGAAAATTTTATTAATTTATAATCAAATATTCTCATTAACCATAAAAACATGAATTATGTCATTTCCAGGCAAACCTTGTCAAAACTCGAATGTTCTAGATTATCAGACAAGGAATTTTTGGAAAAATTTTACATAAGTAGTCGCGGTGAATACTTCTTCGATAGAGACCCGGATATATTTAAGGTACGTCCAGAACGGCTTTTTCCATCTCCATAAACGCGAATTACCTCCCTTTATCAACTTTCCAAGAAAAAATTACTATAATTTCATAACGCAAATTTAAAATAATAAGTTTTAGGCCTAAAATTTGTATTTACCCTACATATGACGTCATTATATTTTGTAAACATATTTCGTTTCTGTAGATTTAACACAGATATAACTTTCAGTTATATACGGCGACCGGTTCCCCTAACCAGTATATCAAGTTCTAACTTACCGTTCTACAAGGAGGAACCAATTTCTCTACATATTGAGACAAACAGAATCTTTTGTCAAATTTTCATAGAAGGGTTTAATCTGCCACGACCGGGATTCGAACTTTCATAAACATAAATTGACGCATAAAAACATTTATATTGTACAAAAAAATGATACAGTAAAAGCTCTGAATACCCGACCCCTTCCAGACTGGACCAAAGGTATGGTTTTCTGAGATTTCCGGCTTTCAGAGAATAAATTCTGAAAATGGGTATTTCAAAAACGACCGATTTTCGGGGAATTCCGGAATACTGGAAGTCCGGTTTTCATGGGTTTTACTGTATATGTCAATGTTTATTAGGCGACGCTCAATTATATGCGGACGGGATTTCTACATTTACCATCCTTTATCTGCGGTCCTGCTGCCAAGATAGAACTAGAGTTCTGGGGTGTACCACAACAAAGAATCGAGCAATGTTGCTGGATCAATTACAACGAATGGAATTCTACTCAGGTTTGTTGGGGTTTTTTTTATAGAAAAACTTTTTTTAGTCTGATAAGCTTTTTAAATATAAAAAATAGGTCTTATCATACCTAGAAAGATGTCTTGTTAGTGAAACTGACTTTTTCTTGCAATAAAAAAGCACACTCCAAAATTTTCTTTTTATCATGAAGTACTTATAGAATTGTAGCACAGTATTTTTTTCCAAATTTATTGCTAAAAGTAAGAAAAAAGTATTTGACAACATTTTTACGAGATGTTGCTAAAGAATGATATTATGCAAATATTGCCCAAAAGCAAATTATAATATATTTCTTAAATTTTAATAATTTTATCTATTGTTTTGTATTACTAAATTAAAAAAGCTAGTGGGCTTTTAACAGTTATGACTGAGGTAAAATGTGAATAAGACTTTCTAAATAAAGTTTATATTACTAGTATATCGCAGCAGACGTAAAATGAATAACTTTTAAAATCTGATGCTAACGGCTGAGAATTTCATTTTATGATGAAACTGGTTTTCTTGATAGAAATTATTTATAGAAAAAATACTTCATATTTATTCAAATAATATTAGGTCACATCCCGAATCTAACCAATCTGATTGATTATTATTTTTTAAACCCAGAAATTGACCAATGAAAAAGCTGCATTTACTTGTAAAAATGTCCTGCACAATGTTTGCAATGTGACTCGCCAAATGCAACAGTATGGCTACCAGCAAGGACTTATATACATACATGGATTCGCAACTGCTAAAAATAGCTCAAACGATATCGTTCGGCGATCCCACAATGCATTGCTTATACTCGGCAATGTCTGACAGCTGTAATTGGGTGTTTACGAATTTGATTATACTAAAAAAAACCTGGCAATTGGGCACGGGAAATTGGTAAAGGATGCAACAAATTCCTTAAAGATATTGAGATACATTTATAATCCACAAATTAAAGTCTTAAGTATAAGCATTGAAAAAGACATCAGTCGAACATTTTAAATTCCAAGATGGCGGACATCTATTATAATCCTTTCGTCTCCGAGATTAAACATTCGGAATACCACGGATATTTTCGCTGTTATTATCATTCGGATTATCACGGATATTTTCGTATTTTCACTTTTGTAAACAATAGCTTGTATTCCCGTTGATTCACGTCTTATTATCGCGGGATTTGATTACTTTAAACTGTTAATACGGAAGTTGCGAATCCATGTATGTATATAAGTCCTTGCTACCAGTAACTGTTTGACGGTTGGCGGACAGAAAACATTGTATGTTATAAACATAAAAAGGGGCCAGTATCTTGATAATTATGTTTCTACATTTTCAGGAAGCCCTCAAAAGGTTAGAAAAGGACCGGAAGGTGAACATGGTACATGTTGATGACGTTGATCCCAACGCCTCCTGCTGGGTAAAATGGCGACCAGTCGTCTGGCGATTCATGAATAGAAGTAATTCATCAATTGGTGCTAAGGTAGATGTACTTACTTGATATCAATTTCAAAGTTTATAGTTTGTCCTAATATCTTGGCCAGTGGTTAAATGCAGTTTAATTATTCTTTGTCAGACGCGCATGCGCAAAGTCCAGAACTTGCTCTTTAAATAACACTATCAACCAGGATCGTTTTGGTAAATTTGTCATCTTTAAATTTGTAGGAAGATTGGGTAGCAAGCTTAAAACTTTAACTGAATTTTGTTCCGGGCGGGAATCGAAATTGCAGCGGCAAGGTGCTAGTGATTTCTTTTCAGGGGCCACAACCACTCACCCACGTATTCCCAATCCTTGTCAAATTAACAAAGACAAAATTATAGACAAAGTATCATAGTATACTGACAAGAAAAAGAAAGTATGTTCTTTTACGTTGGTGATAACCTTTTGTTATACAGTTTAGCATTACGGATTTATTGTCATGAGTAAAACAAATATACGTTCAAACATTGCACCCATCTACCCAATATCGTTTGACGAACACAAATTTGTACATTTTGAAACCAAATTCACCTGTATTTTTCTTGTATAAGTACAAAATAATTAGGTCCCAAATGCACCCTTTCTTTTTCGTGCAAGTATATTTCTGTTGTCATGTATTTCAGATTTTTGGTATAGTGTCTTTATTATTCGTTGTTGTGTCAATATTTTCCTTCTTGGCGGAAACCACCGAGCTATTCGAATACTACTCCGTTACCGAGGTAACGAGCGAATCTGACGTCAACAAGAGTGTAACAAACTTGACAGTGACGTCAGCAAATAACACTAGAAATATTTCAGAAGATAATGTGACCATAGCAACGACGTCAAGCGAAGACCAATTCATTATAGATGACAAAAAAGTTCGGACCAAGCATCCGGTTTTACAAGCCATAGATCTTGTGTGCTTGTCTTACTTTATACTCGAATACATTACTAGATTTGTGTTTTCGCCGAAAAAGTTGAAGCATGCGACTTCACTATTGTCTGTGATCGATTTTCTCGCCATTTTACCCGACTTGATAGAATTTCTCGTCTATTTCACAATGCCGGAAATCAAAGAGGACGTGGACGCCGTAAACTATATCACAGTCATCCGGGTGATTCGGGTTCTGCGTATATTCCGTCTAGTCCGTCACTCGGCCGGGCTCTGGATTTTAATCTACACTTTACGGGCGAGTTTCAGCGAACTGATGTTACTTTTTTGGTTTATGGGGTTAGGGATACTCGTGTTTTCTTCCTTAATTTACTACGTTGACGATAGGGAAAAGTTCAAGAGCATTCCGAATGGATTCTGGTGGGCACTGATTACCATGACAACGGTTGGTTACGGTGATATGTACCCAACAACGACGTTAGGTAAAATTGTTGGGTCATTATGTGCTATGGCTGGCGTTCTAATGATTGGTTTTACGGTGCCGGCCCTCGTGAACAATTTTATGTTGTATTATCGCCACGTACAGTTTGCTATGAATGTTGAAGACTATGAGAAGAAATTAGCTCTTGAAGAAAAAGAAAAAGTTAAAGCGTTAAAAAAGAATGGACGTAACGGTGCTACTCAAAAAGATTCCACGAACACTGGACAAGAAAAGTGTCCTCTTTTCACGGAAATTTAAACATTAGTCGCAGTAAAATGCACGTTTATTCGTGCTGTGAAGAATCTCTTTTTAAAGCCGCATATTTATGATACGAGATTCGTAACCGATTATACATGTACATGAATTTTGTAATTTATTTCATAATGTCCGAAATAAGGCCAACCCGAATTAATGCAACCTTTAAGGGCGCCTATTTTATTAAAATATATATTTTTTTAATTTACCTTTTTATGAACGTAATATTGACTCAGGCAAAGCTAAACTATTATTTTGACTTGGAGCATAATCGACCATTACATTATAGTAGAAATCACGTTGGTACCCGTTCCATGCATACGTAGTAGCATATGTCTCTTAGCATGTAGTCTACGGGAACCAGCTATGTCTCTTCGTCAGGGGAGGTAATTTCTATGCCGCTTAACATCTCATCAAAAGTTATTGTCATTTTGGCGACTTTTACAACTAGGGAAGAACAAAAAATGAACACCATGGTAGAATCACCGACAACTTCATGACACATGAAATATTTCTGGTACCGGCTGAGATTCAAATACACAGCGGTGATAGGGACTAATTCGTTGAATCAATTAACTTAGAAAGTCAGCCATTGTCTTGCCAAAATAATTTAGATGATGCTATTTTTCTGTCTCACATCGAATTTGTGTCTTTTTAAATCCATGTAATAACATTTAGGCCAAAAATTGTTTGCTTCTGATTACTGAGGAATTATTATTTTTCGTTGGGGATTTAATTTCGTGGATTTCGTGGGTCGGCTCATCCAGGAAATCAAATCCCCGCGAATTTAAATGCAGATAAAAGGCTTTTTTATAAAAAATCAAAATCCACGAATTTATGTCCCCACGAAATAGCCATTTTAGTAAAAACCACGAAAATTGAACCCAACGAAAATAAAGAAAATACACTACCTGTAACCCTAACCTTTGTGTTAGGTTCAGCGAAATACATCCACTTTCTAACTTTGTCAACAGTAAAAAAGTAAAAAATGTCCCCAACAAACTCATCTTATCCTTAATGAGCATGTAACCATTCTTCAATCATTTTCTAGCTTTTGCTGACTTCTTGCGCAGTGATTTCGAATGTTCGGCGTCATGCGTCATGTGAACGGAAGATCAATTACATTACGTCACATGTGACGTGATCCATCATGTGAACGGAAGATCTGTTACATTTCGTCATTTTCACATTCATACCTAGTGAATGATTGGCTTATTTTTAATAAAACTTAAATTTCTGTGAAGTTTAGACATTTGATCATTTTTACTAAACAATACGAAGCACGCGTTCACTAACAACCAAAACGGATACATTTGTATGCATCCGCGTTTCATTTAGACTTGACCCAATTCATAGCGTCCACCAATCAAATCGCCTTATTTGGGATATTACATTATCAAATGGAGTGATTTCAGAGTAATTGTTTAAATGTCAATATATATAGACGCCATGAGTATTGTTTATTGTTTGTTATGTGAATACAAAAATAAACTGTTTTTAAGTGCTTTTAATAAAGGATATTTTATATTATGTTAGGCCAGCGTTTTTTTATCTTTCGATTTACGGGAGCGCCGTGTCTAAATATTGCAAAAGTCAAATAAAAATAAAATTCAAAATCGTGTTTTTAATTTTATTTTTTCCGCCGATCGTATCTACATCCCGTATTTTGAAATAAAATTGGTGACGTGCGAATTGACGTTGACAAAAGCTTTAAACATTTATGAAAAGATATAACAAAACACAACTCGTGTAAAAAATTTGTGTAAGAACGTAACATCAAATAACATTCCTACCTGCGAAATTGCAAATTGTAAGTGTCAATTTTATGCAATTAACAAAGTGTCAAGGCTACCAGTTAAATCCCGTATTTCTTAACAACTAACATGTGGCACGATAAAAAATCAATACTTCAGCTGCCAGATTTAAAGTTTACAGTTTTACACACACTTTGACCTAATTTTGTGAAGATTCTGGAATTTATTTAGGGCGCACAGGGGTGTCAATAAAACCAAATTAAAAACATTATACATGGCCGACCTTTTTTGCTTCAACCACATTGTTTCCATATTTAACTCAGTTTGCATTAAAGAATATCCTTCAGGGCAGATTAATTAATTATAACTTTGCCATTTCTTGAGATATTTTCATCAAAAATCGGGAATATTGACACCCCTGTGCGTACCATATACCTTAAAACTTGGTACCCAAAATAAAAAAGTCTGCTCACATAAATTGACCAAAACTGAGGCAGGATTAAAGAGCGGTGAATTGTAAAGATCAAAGGCACGCTGCCGTCGGTGTCCCTCTGATATTTGTGTGATGTTGGCCAGGAGTTTAAAGATCACATGTGTTTATGACCTGTTTGACATTTTAGCTGTGATTCAGTGCTTTATATCTAATAACAATAGATCAATAATAGTTTAGGATTGTTGTGGAATTTTATGTTTTACGAACAGTAGGTAAGTGTGAAAAACTGGTAAAATATATTGACTCTTAATCCTTGATCACCATCTTTCTTGAAATCTTTCAATTCAAGTTTTTTATAAAATAAATTTTTTGTTACTTTAAATCGTTTTATTTTTATTTTTATTTCCGATGCTCACTTTTTTCTCTTTTATTTTTATTTTTATTCCCTCCTCCTGGTGCTCATTTTTGAAAAAATTCCCGTAAATCTAAAAATTAAAAAACTCTGGCCTTAATGTATGCCAGTAAAATTGATGTACATTTTACATTATGATTATTGCTTTTAGTACAATCAACATTAGTCGACGATCATCTTTTCAGTAAATGCAATTATTGAACAACATATACATGTTCAGGAAAAACTTCATTATCTCGATGAGACGGCAAAGTGGACGTGATGCTCGACTTAAGCCGTGTACTCGTAATAACGAGGTATTTGTTCGTCGGTTAAAATGGTCTGCGTTATGCGCATGCACTGGAGAATTTATTGTATTAATATGAAACATTGACACAAAACTGACTGTAATTGAAAAGAGAAACAAACATGTTACTTATACGTTGATTGATTAAGTATGTTGATCAATTAAATATAATCATGTTGATTGATTAACTATTTTGATTGATTATATTTAATATTGATTGATTAAATATCATGTTGATTGATTAAATATATGTTAATTAAAAATTTATTTTGAATGATTAAATATCAGGTTAATTGATTATACATGTGATTGATAATACATGATGATTGATTTTTTTATTGTTAATTGATTAAACATAATGTTGATTGATAAAATATGATATTATTTTGATTGATTAAATGTATGTTGGTCAATTGAATATGTATTGATTAATAAAAATATATGTGTATTAATCAAGTTTATGTTCATTGATTAAATATATATTGATATTTTCGTGATTTCAATAGTTTAAAATCACGCCCGGAATTTGTGGTGCAGTCATGGAGTTCTAACGAAGCTACCCACAGCAAAATTTTAATGTACAGTCGAGGTTCTCTTACACAGGGGAAGCAACTCGTACGTTGATATAAAGAAATAATTTTCAGATTGTCTCCCTTGTTCAAATCTAAATTTTAATTCTGTTCACCCATTTAATGCAGACGCGTTGTTTATTGTCATTTGATGTTATTTTAAACAAATTTGTCTATCTTACTTCTTCTCTTTTCTCTTTTATGACGTCACGTGTCCAACAAGATACTGTATAAAATTTATGGGAATATGTTTTGCATCGAGGTACTACACGATGTATAAGTTACTTCAGTGTCATACTTTCGTGGGATGACCGGTGGTCAAGTAGTAACTCACTGGACTAGTGAACGAAAGATCGTGGGTTTGATTCTCGGTCCCGACATCCGAATTACCCAGGGAGGCTTTTTCGGTGTCCAACTCAACTACCTAAACTGGTTCCCGTTGACTTGTGTGTACCTTTGGTGCACTGCATCATGGAACGGGAACCAGTTTACTCAACTACCGAGCCAAGTACTGTGTCTTGAAAATCTAAGGAAAATGGGGCGAGGCGTGTATCGATGCTTTTAATACCTCGGGATGACCAAATCAATTATAAAAAACTGGTTCCAAATGACTCTGTCTAAACAAAGCCTTTGGTGCACTGCAGCACAGAACGGAAACCAGTTTAAATTACATCAATTTTCATCTGGTACAAGGGAGATAACTCTTTTATATTGTAAAATAAGGATTACCAGGTTGTTTCCCTTGATCACATGTTAATAAAGAAAGTTGGATTTCTTAATCTATTCAACCACGAATAGCAGACGGTTATATGGTGAAATTCTGGAAACATAGTTCACAAACCAAACAGTGCAGAAAGAACTTTATTATACAACGAATGTAAAACAGCCGTACTCACAAGCAAAATAAAACACGATGTGTAAAATGAAATAAAGCACTCTTAAACAATAAAAAATGTGTTAAAACATCAACATGTTGTAACAACAATAACAACAACAAATATCACAGAACATATTTATTGTCACCGTATAGTGGTTCAATTGCGTAAGTTCATCGGTCGCTGTCTCCACTCTGCTAGGTACATGTATCCGCGGGTGCTGTGTACACTCCGCTACATACATGATATATGCAATGGATCTGCACAACATGCAACTAAAATGTTGATATTTTAGAATTAGTATTGCCCAATTATTGTTTTTTCTTTGTTAGTTACATGTACCTTAAATACGTTAATTCGTGTTCGACACATTTTGAAAAAAATGTATGAGTTGTTGCCCTTGTTAAAAATATATTCTCTAATATTAATTCCTACTAATATTTACAAGGTAAGATATATCTTTCTTCATTTAATTTCATTTATACTATGTTTTAGCATTTTTTCTACCGTTAGATTTCATTGAAATTTATCCTTTTAAATATTTGAAAAAATAACTTCTCCCATAGACTCCTATGCAAATTAGAAGTGCCATACATGTAACTCAAAGGATTATCATTGCTTCTGAAAAATCCCAACGGTTAATCATTTTCTATCACAGCAACCTATAAAAGTTATCAAGATTCCAAAATTCAGACCGCTCCATGATTCCGAGATAATAATTTTGTACTTTCTAAAATATAACTGCAACCTTGAGCACGAATCAAATACGACAATAATTGGAAGCGGTTCCGTTTATTAAATATATGTGATCAAAATCATGATTGTATACAGCAGGATCGTGCATCTTAAAATAAATAATTATTCAATATTTGCACACAAAAAACAAAAATGAAACATGTCAAACAAACAGACAGTAAATTTCACACATTTATGGTATTGTGGAGTGCGCATGCGCGTCTAAAACTACAACAAATGATTGAAATGAATGAAAAAAACCATCGAGCATTTATAATATGGAGCAACAACGCAAACAATATACAATTATTGATGTCTACCATTTTCTATTCAGTTTTATTGTGAGATCACATCACGATTACGAAGGACGAAATAATATAAAACACAGTATTCATATATACAGTACAACCTCTCCAGAGCGGTCCTCTTTTGAGCAACACCTCTCTTTAACAACGGCATGATCTTTTCCCTTGTCCGATTTAATTATTAATTTAACTTCTCTAGAGCAACAGCCTCTTTTCAACAACAAAAACAACAACATAATCTTGCTACTCCCAAAGTGTGTTGCTTTGGAGAGGTTGCACTGTATATCACATGTGCATGTCTAATTGTGTGAAGTTTCCACCAATCTTTTTGATATATTGCGATAAAACTTCAGCAATTTCATACCAAACCTGAGTTGGATTATTTGAATATTCTTCCTGTCGTCACGGGTAATGACGTCAGCAAAGTTTAGCGTTTTTTTCTAAAAAAAAAACACGCTTTAGTTTGCAATAACAGTTATCACAAACATATCATAAAACGTCCTCTTCCGATGTGTAAGAAGGCAGAGACTTATTTCTTGTCATTTCAAACTTGTGTAGTAATTTCGAATTCATGACGTCATTTCTGACGTCATCCGCCACACGAACGGAAGATCCATTGCATGACGCCATTGGCACATTTATACACAGTGGATTTTTGGTAGGTAAAAGCGGTTTATTTTCAATAAATGGATTAGTGTCTGAGTTGGAATGAATCACAAGTTCGCTTAAAGAATTACTACTTCCGGTGGACGACAGCCTCGTTTTGGAATTCTGCGTCACTTCCTGTTTGTCATTATTACAATAATCAGAAAACACTTCGTCGAAGAGTTTTTCTTTATCACAAATGATCGGTATTGATGTCATCGATTCGTTACTGAAGGACGAGTTGTTATTTTGGAATGAGAATGCAGAATATTCAGTTTGTGGAGAGGTGGGGCAACTCGTCCAGAACTTGGGGTTAATAATAGGGCCCCCAAATACGTCACGTTGAGTTACCGCTAACGAACCTGATTTTGAAAATCTGCAGTGCGATATCCTTCGCTGTCGATGAGTCTCGTCTTCGCTTTCAAGAAAGTATGTCAGCATTTCACCTTTCCCCTGTTTTGTAAAATATAAAATTTGTTAAAGTTTAGTGTTCTTTAAGATGATATTTTCTGTATCAATGATTTAGAATTTAAAATTAATCTCAAGTTCGAAACGTTTTGGTTGTTTATTAAAGATAGTTTGACGCCCCTTTTCAACAGTCATACTCATATTAGGCGGACAGTTCACCTAACCATCGTTCCTTGGAAGAACCAGTACTAGACTCTCATCTTCCGTAGGAAACTGCATACTATAATAGCGTGCGAAGCACTAAGATGGTCAAAATGCATACTTGGGCGTTCTTCGTAGATAAGAAAGCTAACAGGAGCGGTTGGAATGGTATGCAGGAAAGCGGACATTTTAACTTGAGTTGAAACGTTGCAGCAACAGTCGAGGTCATATGGCCAATGTTCAGCTTGAACAGTGACCCCTAGAATGACCCCAGACGTACACCTTGGTAGAACCACCAATCGTCCGTAAGATGGCTAGACCGCTTCCACACACGAGAGAATTTGGTCCCGGGTAAGATTCCAACACACACAGCGACGAGCGGCTAGCGCCGTAAACACTTAAGCCAGAGGCCTCGTGCATTAAAGATGTATTACATACCTTTGCAGTTACATAGCCACGTTCTACCAATTGATAACCGCCAAGTTTCTCTAATAGACTCGTTACTGTGGCACTGCAGTGAATCTTCAAAGCTAAAAAAAAAAAAAAAGACAATACAATTATGACAAACTGTTTTCTTATAACAAAAAAAAAAACAGTAAATTTAATGAATGTACCTTTTTATTCAGTTGTGATACTGACGTCATTGCAGTGTACATTTGTATTCCTTTTTGTGTTGTCATGTGACAAAATAAAAATATAATATGTTTGTATCTATAGATACATGCAGGTATTCGTTACTTAATAAAAATATATTCTGTTCTGTTCTAATACTTAAAACTTTATAAGGAAAATGATTTCATTTAAAATTAGTTCTTCTAAAAAAATTGCAACTAAACACTACATTGGCTATTGTCTTGATGTCAATTTAAAGGAACATCAGTTCAAAATCTCTTTTATCTTGAAGCACAACATAGACAATTAAGTAAATGTTGTGACAGAATTTTGAGTCTTTTGAAAGCCATATTCACTTGAAGCTGTTTTTTTCCATAGTCGAAAATTATCAACGTTCAAGGACCACAATCTATATAACGTTAAAAATTAAATTGGCTGTTCCGTATCTTGTACCGATTACAAAAAAAATGTTATTACTTACGGACACCTGTTGACTCCATTCTTGACGCGGTATTCACCGTGTCACCGAATACTGTATAACGTGGCATTTTAAGTCCGACCACTCCGGCTACCACGGGTCCTGAAAAAATAGTCCAATAGACACATGGTGAAATGGTTGTGATATTAGATGAATACGATTTTAGGGATTCATAAGAAAATAGTCCGTCAAACTATCGTCATTTATAAGTTATATCACAATAATGTTTATCCATGTACTAGTATATTATGTTAGTGTATTAATATCGTTCTATACATAGCGTGACGTCACTACGTTTGTCTAACCTCTATACATAGGACTGATTACTATCCACATTTGGATAGTTATACATACGCTTAAGTATAGTTACGTGGAAGGCTAAAAATGTCAAAACAACCATATCAGTTGTATGTTATTAACAAAATGTGTTTAGTTATGTAAAATGAATACATTGTACCATTTCTATTCTTGTGCTTTTGTCAATAACACTAATTATTCAATGAAATGCAATGTTGAAGTACGCTTGGCTCCAATGTGTACCATACGGTGACGTCACGTTATGTTATTGTTTATAACTTCCATTTTGTAAGTAGTTCCTGCAAATACCCATAATGCCCCGAGCAGAAGAACACAGGTCAGTGCATAGGGCTACCGTAATGTACACATTGCATTAATATTATACGGAGGACGCATGACTTAAAAAGTTTTCTTGGACAATATTCTAACCAGTACTAACTTATAATTCCACAAGCAGCCGGCAATTTTTCACATGTGAAAGAAAATCTGTTGTTTTTTTTCAATTTTTTATGGCAGAGTATGATCTGTCACGATGTGAGTCGAACCTGGACCACTGGATTGCAAGTCCAGCGCGCTATCTACTAGACCATGGAGCCTTGCGGCTCGTGCATTCTGTCACGAACTCTCCTTATTTTTCATTTTTGACATTTTGATACTCAGCAGCTTGTTCTATTTCAACACAGAGACCTCCAGTGTCACCAGTTATAGTCTCAGACCCACCACCTCTGTGAGTTCGATTCTCAAAAGGTTTCAGCTTACGGAAGGTCCGTAGATATACCCGGAAGTACACCTGCGGTCTTCCTTAACCCTCAAAGTAGGGAAAAAATCAAAGTTCGAAATTTTTTATTTTTTTTTTATAACTAATTCTGTTTCTTCTATGGCTTGAAATATTATTGATTCAAAACTAGTATCTAAAAATAGAATGAAATAAATAGATGAATATTTTTATCAGGCCCAGAGGATATAAAACTTGACGACTTGAAGTCTCACAGCTCAAATCTCCATTCCGTTCTAAAAGAATCATTGTTGGAAAGACTGAACTTATCCATGTGTGAAAACATATTTAAATAAATTATGCTGACAGACTAATGTATCAATAATATCATTTTTGTCTGATCATAATTAACTTAGAAATCGTTCAAGATAAGATTTTTTTAAAAACATGATAAAAAGAAATTTGAGCTCAGAGACCGATCAAGTTTAATTAAATCGGACACAGGAAGATAAAAAAAAGATCTTTATACAGTGCAACCTCTCCACAACAGCCATCAATGGATGTCATACGGAGGTGGCTGTGGTTGAGAGAGTGAAAATAGAGTGAAACGTCAGTTTGGGTTGCTAGTATACTGGCTGAAACAGGGAGGTGGCTGTTGTTGAGAGAGTAAAAATATAATAAAAACTCAGACTGGGTTGCTAGTACACTGACTGTAACAGGGAGGTGGCTGTTGTTGAGAGAGTAAAAATATAATAAAAACTCAGACTGGGTTGCTAGTACACTGGCTGTAACAGGGAGGTGGCTGTTGTTGAGAGAGTAAAAATATAATAAGAACTCAGACTGGGTTGCTAGTACACTGGCTGTAACAGGGAGGTGACTGTTGTTCGGAGGTGACCGTTCATGGAGGTTACACTGTACTGTTCGGAAAATACCTGAGTGAATGCCGATGCGTAGTTTGAGGGTATCGCTAGGTCGATGACTGATTTTGAAGTTCATAATCTCTCTCAGCATATGGAGAGCCATTGATGCCACTTCTCCAGCATGCAGATCATCATTTCTCAGTGGCAAACCACTAACAACAAAGTAAGCATCACCGATTGTTTCAATTTTATATACGTCATAATTCTCCACGATGGCGTCAAATATTGTATACAGATCATTTAACATACAGACCACCTGAAAAAGACAAAGCACAAACTCATATACTGCAAATCCCCTCAAAATCGGACCCCTGTCCGGACTGGGTCAAAAGTCCAGTTTTCTGAGAATTCTGTTTTGATACTAGTAAAATAAAAAGCACTTGAAAAATCGTCCGATTTTCAGGGAGCCCGGTTTTCAGGATGTTCCGGTTTTCAGGGAGTTCGGGTTTTCATGGAAGTCCGGTTTTTAGATAGTCCGGTTTTCAGGGAAGTCCGGTTTTCAGGGAGTCCGGTTATAAGGGGTTTTATTCTTCATGATTTAGACAATTCTAAAAAGCGCAAACAAATTTTTTTTTTGTTACACGACCTACCCTATCTACCCCCACCCACCTCTCCACAACACTGGACATTTTATTGGGCCCGAGAAACTGAAAATCCACCTTTCCAAACTCTTTTAAGATTAATAAAAATAAGTAAAATAAAACTGTCTACCTTCCTACAGTATGTAACCCGAAACAAACATTTATTTACACGTCACGTGATGTAATTTTCCCTTTAAGACAATAGGAATATTGTTCAATATTCCTCCGGCGTCTTGACATAATGAATCAGACAGTTTCATCACACATTTTAGAAATAACAACTTTGTATTGGCATAAAACATGTTTATTAGAATCTTCATGCTGAAAGTTGTTATGCTTATTAGCAACAACAACAACAACAAAATCAACAATAACCTCAGTACCGAAACTATTCAGAACTTTACAAAACAGACCCTTTTTACATTTCCTTCTCTCAGTGGTGTTAATATAATCTATTGTGACTGATATGTATCCTAAAACCCTTTACCTCCCAAACAATCCAATGATTAAAAGCATGGCGTCGGTGTACCCGTTTTTTGTGGCGTTTATTGAACTTTCATATCACATACAGAGTTCAATCTACTTTACCACCCGCCCAATGGTCTAGATATTCTCTTAAAAGAACATTTCATCACTATTGGACTCGAATTTCGCAATACGCTAAAATTATCTTAAGAACATGCCAGAGAATAAGACTAAATCCGAAAAAGTCTCATAAAAGATATTTACATATAAGAGTTAAGTACTACAAACACTTAAAGCTCATTTAATCGTATCGAATCATATTTTCAGCCGTAAGACAACAGTTCACTCACGTGATCTTGTACTTAAGTACATCAATTTTCAATTCAATGACTGAAGCGGTGTCTTTAAGGGAAGGCTTGTTTACAAGTTACAACAGACGTTTAAGGACATGTTTTCCACGAAGTCAAATATGTTTGTAAATATCAATGTGTATTAGATATACAACCCCCTGAAAACCGGACTGTGCCGAAAGTCCGGTTTACTGAGAATTCCGGTTTTCAGAAAATGTTTGATGAACTCTGAAAATAATGGGACTTGAAAAATCGTCCGATTTTCAGAGAATTCCGTTTTTTTGGGGGAGTCCGGCTTTCATGGATTTTAACCTCCTGAAAGTAGTCGCTCATGATTTGGGAGTTATTATAGATGTCTTATTTGTTTGAAACTGGACTGCGAAACCATTGTACATGGATCAGCTAAAAAAGTCATAATCTGGAAACCCATGATTCAATATAATTATAATTTTTGTTTAGGATTAGTCATTGGAGCCTTTAAAACCTCTGCCGGTAAAAAGCCTCTCTGTTGCGAAAAATAAACCTTCCGTTTATCTTAGCAGACAAAAACTTGTGATTCCACCACTTGATATATGTATGTATGTCTCAATTCGTTCTGGATCTCCATGTGAATATGGGATACTTCGCAGAGTATAGTTCCAGATATCCCGCCCCGGACTCCTAAATTGGCAGAGTTTTGCTTCGACCTCACTTGTGAAAAATGTCAGGAACAGACAGTGGCCCTTTCCAAACCAAATACAAATCAATGAACTTGAACAAATTTCTACTGATGACTGTAGAGATTGTGATACTGTTGCAGGTGCAGTAGTATCTAGGCATAAAATGCCGTCTTCCAGACTAGTCCTCTTTTTTCAGCTAGGATGAAAACCATTGATCTTGTCCTCATCATGTTCTCAGACTTATTATCTACCTTACAATCCCAATGTATACATGTAATAGGAACTAGAGAAGTGCTCCTGTATCTTCGAGCAAATCTCTAGCCTTAGTACATCCCAAAATATGTATTTTACCGGTCCCTGGTCACATGGAAAAACATAATGATGGGGCTGATGCAAGTTGTAAATCAGCCATATACACTGATTTTAAATCTTCTATTTTTAACCTTATCTGATCTTCCCGACAGAACCTTTGGGATGCCAGCATTGACAAGAAACTTCATTCTGTCAAACCAACTTGCGGCCGATGACAGCCCACTTATAGGTCCATTTGTTGGGAACAAGTGATGATATCTAGAATAAAATGTATAATTGGTCATTCTTGTTAAACCCATTCTTCATTCCAATCATTAAAAGCCTGAATGTGTACTCATGAACATCAGTTTTGCCCATCATTATAAGATAAATATTTCTTATCCATTATGTAACTGGTTATCATAACAGACATAAATAAGCGGTGATAATGTGACCTTTAGCTGAATTTGACCTTGAGGTTGACCTTCTGGAAGTCCTAAAATGCATGATGAAATGAGAACATCTTATGTCGATATTATTTGTTTGTAGTTTTATGTGTACCCTCTCATGTAACTATTTACCATGACATTTTTATTTTTCTCTATATATAATTCTGAAATGGCGGCCATCTTGGAAGCCATTTTGATAGTTCCTATGGTAACAAAAGAATGATAATATTTTGTTATGATATAAGACAATAACAATGCATCATTATAACATGAATAATTGTTATCTATAATATCATTTCTTAGCATAATAGAAAACAATTGGTGGTGATATGGTTATTTTTTAGTGAATTTGACCTTTTGACCTGGTCTGTGACCTTGAGGTTGACCTTCTGGAAGTCCTAAAATGCATGATGAAATGAGGACATCTTATGTCGATATTATTCGTTTGTAGTTTTATGTGTACCCTCTCATGTAACTATTTAACAGGACATTTTTATTTTTCTCTATATATAATTCTGAAATGGCGGCCATCTTGGAAGCCATTTTGATAGTTCCTATGGTAACAAAAGAATGATAATATTTTGTTATGATATAAGACAATAACAATGCTTCATTATAACATGAATAATTGTTATCTATAATATCATTTCTTAGCATAATAGAAAAACAATTGGTGGTGATATGGTTATTTTTAGTGAATTTGACCTTTTGACCTGGTCTGTGACCTTGAGGTTGACCTTCTGGAAGTCCTAAAATGCATGATGAAATGAGGACATCTTATGTCGATATTATTTGTTTGTAGTTTTATGTGTACCCTCTCATGTAACTATTTAACAGGACATTTTTATATTTTCTCTCTATATAATTCTGAAATGGCGGCCATCTTGGAAGCCATTTTGATTATTCCTATGGTAACAAAAGAATGGTAATATTTTGTTATGATATAAGACAATAACAATGCTTCATTATAACATGAATAATTGGTATCTATAATATCATTTCTTGGCATAATAGAAAACAATTGGTGGTGATATGGGTATTTTTTCGTGAATTTGACCTTTTGACCCGGTCTGTGACCTTGGGTTTGACCTTCAAAAAACCATGCAATGCATGATAAAATGAGTACAACATATGTTTATCTTATTTGCCTATAATTTAAAGTGTACCCTCTCATGAAATTATTTTACAGGATAATTTCATTTTTTCTCTCTATATAACTGAAATGGCGGCCATCTTGGACGCCATCTTGGATTTCTTGGCTCGCCGCCAGAATTTCAAATGCCTGCCGGGCTTTGGTAAAACTTCAAACCCTCCCGAACATTTTGATATATGACACGCCTTGTTACTTTTTTGGGCCATGTTGATCTTCCAAATTGGCTAATATTTCCTCTACTAAAATGATACATGCCGTAAAACATGTCTAACTGACGGGGAAACGCTTGATAAATATTAAGGGTTAACACCGAACTACTAGGGACCCAATTATCGGACCCAAGTCTAATGGATTGTACAAAATGTGCTACAATGATATTTAGAGATTCGTAAAAACAAATGGACGTACCTCCATCGGGGTACTCTCAGCAGATAATGCCGTGAACCCGACTATATCAGAGAAGAAAACAGACACGCTATCATACACTTCCGGTACGACTGGTTCCCCGATTTTCAATCGATCTGCGACAAATCTAAAACGAGATACAAAATATCAATTAAGTCGAATAATGACTGTCTGGTGGTATAGTTAATAGTTTGCTGGAAGTTGTGATTAATAATTATGTTGTTTGTACTCGAAGTTTTGCTGCCAATACACCTACTGTTGTATTGTAACTATTGTTTTGTTTCTGTTGTTCTAGCTGCTGTTGGTGGAATAAGTTTTTTTGATGCCAGTGTTGTTTTTGATAAATGTGCTGTTGATGATAATGCTGATGATGGTAGTAATGTTGTTAATGACACTGTTGTTGTTGATGATGATGATGATGGTAGTGTTGTTGATGATACTGTTGAAAATGGGAGCGGTGTTGTTGCTGACACTGTTGAAAATGGGAGCGGTGTTGTTGATGATACTGTTGAAAATGGGAGTGGTGTTGTTGATGATACTGTTGAAAATGGGAGCGGTGTTGTTGCTGACACTGTTGAAAATGGGAGCGGTGTTGTTGATGATACTGTTGAAAATGGGAGTGGTGTTGTTGATGATACTGTTGAAAATGGGAGCGGTGTTGTTGATGATACTGTTGAAAATGGGAGCGGTGTTGTTGCTGACACTGTTGAAAATGAGAGTGGTGTTGTCGATGACACTGTTGAAGATGAGAGTGGTGTTGTTGATGATACTGTTGAAAATGAGAGTGGTTTGTTGATGACACTGTTGAAGATGAGAGTGGTGTTGTTGATGATACTGTTGAAAATGAGAGTGATGTTGTCGATGACACTGTTGAAAATGAGAGTGGTGTTGTTGATGATACTGTTGAAAATGAGAGTGGTATTGTTGATGATACTGTTGAAAATGAGAGTGGTGTTGTTGATGATACTGTTGAAAATGAGAGTGGTGTTGTTGATGATACTTTTGAAGATGAGAGTGGTGTTGTTGATGATACTTTTGAAGATGAGAGTGGTGTTGTTGATGATACTGTTGAAAATGAGAGTGGTATTGTTGATGATACTGTTGAAAATGAGAGTGGTGTTGTTGATGATACTGTTGAAAATGAGAGTGGTGTTGTTGATGATACTTTTGAAGATGAGAGTGGTGTTGTTGATGATACTGTTGAAAATGGGAGCGGTGTTGTTGACGATACTGTTGAAAATGGGAGCGGTGTTGTTGATGATACTGTTGAAAATGGGAGCGGTGTTGTTGATGATACTGTTGAAAATGGGAGCGGTGTTGTTGATGATACTGTTGAAAATGGGAGCGGTGTTGTTGATGATACTGTTGAAAATGGGAGTGGTGTTGTTGATGATACTGTTGAAAATGGGAGCGGTGTTGTTGATGATACTGTTGAAAATGGGAGTGGTGTTGTTGATGATACTGTTGAAAATGGGAGCGGTGTTGTTGATGATACTGTTGAAAATGGGAGCGGTGTTGTTGCTGACACTGTTGAAAATGAGAATGGTGTTGTCGATGACACTGTTGAAGATGAGAGTGGTGTTGTTGATGATACTGTTGAAAATGAGAGTGGTGTTGTCGATGACACTGTTGAAGATGAGAGTGTTGTTGTTGATGATACTGTTGAAAATGAGAGTGATGTTGTCGATGACACTGTTGAAAATGAGAGTGGTGTTGTTGATGATACTGTTGAAAATGAGAGTGGTGTTGTCGATGACACTGTTGAAGATGAGAGTGGTGTTGTTGATGATACTGTTGAAAATGAGAGTGGTATTGTTGATGATACTGTTGAAAATGAGAGTGGTGTTGTTGATGATACTGTTGAAAATGAGAGTGGTGTTGTTGATGATACTTTTGAAGATGAGAGTGGTGTTGTTGATGATACTGTTGAAGATGACAGTGGTGTTGTCGATGACACTGTTGAAAATGAGAGTGGTGTTGTTGATGATACTGTTGAAAATGAGAGTGGTGTTGTTGATGACGCTGTTGAAGATGATAGTGGTGTTGTTGATGACGTTGTTGAAGATGATAGTGGTGTTGTTGATGACGCTGTTGAAAATGATAGTGGTGTTATTGATGACGCTGTTGAAGATGATAGTTGTGTTGTTGCTGATTATTTTAGTGCTGTTGGTGATAGTGTTGTTAATGATATTGTTGATGATGATAGTGGTGTTGTTCATGATAATGTTGTTGTTGATGATAACTTTGTTGTTGATAGTGTCAGTTGTATTGTTGTTGACAGTTTTGTTGTTGATGATGAATGAGTTGTTAACGATAGTTCTGTTTCTTTTAATAAATATTAATGAAAACTTTGACACATTCACTATGTTTCAACAAACACCTATACGTACATAGGTCTTTGGTTTCAATATCCAATCTCCATAATTATAATTGATCGTTACCTTGGTAACATTCGAAGCAGAAGATTTTCCGTCATTTTCTTTTCTTCAGACAGTTGTTCCGTTCGCTCAGCAACAACACTTTCAAGATTGTTGGCATACTTTTCCATCATTTCCAACATGTTGTCAAAAATATTCGATTTTCTAGGGTAAACAAATGAGAAGAGAAGATACAAAATGGAGGCTCATTTATACGCAGCATTGGGGACAATAATTCTTAATCCAAACTTGAACGTTTTGACATGAGCCATCATCATTGACATATTAATATTCCTCCTGTTCTCTGTCAATGAAATAAATAACCACGAACGTTTCATGTTTTCTCTGGAAAGAATTTTATCATTTTTATGACAAATATGTTTTATGGATTTGCAGTGGTCTTTGACCGGATTGCTATATATACCAACTACGTATACACGGTATAATTATATTGTAACAGGAAGTTTTTGAGGATATTCAATGTTCAGCCTTGTCATCAAATATTCGGAACTCATCGTCACTTTTCGCTAAACTGAATACAACAGGACGGACATTGCCGAATAATTCCGAATGATTTATATTAAGTTTTAAGTTGTATAGTTTTGTCATCTAAATGTTTGTTCTTTTTAGATAAAAATGACCAAATATATATCTAGTTAAACAGATGAAGAAGCAAAATAAAAAAGTACGAAAATAATTGGGGACGAAACATACATTTTTCCTTCAAAGCACTGCAGGTATGTTTAAAAGAAGATAGCAAAAAAATATTTATCAAGTTTTTTTTTGGGGGGGGGGGGGGGTAAAGCAAGCTTAAACAATAAAGGCTTTCTTCTAGCCCATGTCGAATGTCGACGCATAAACAAATGTGGTTCACATTACCTTAAGCAAACAGTATGAAATGATACGTCCACATTTTATCGTGATATGCTACGGTTTTAATTGATCCACAAACAAACGTTAAAAACTTATGTTTTATTTATAAGATTCAAATGTTCTATTTTACGGTAATTTTGACATTATCAGTGTCAGATATTGTATATTTGTAGAAACGGATGTTCTGATATTTTGATAATTTCGAGGTCGTATGGATGGAATCCACAAATAAAGATTTAGAGATAATTGCGCTATTTAGATTTTCGTGGATTTTGCTGCAATTATAAATAATTGACTCCGACAATTCCTTTGCTGAGAGCGATTTATGTCGCGTTTTGTGTTTATCTCGGAAATCTATAATTCCCTCGTGATTCTTAAATGTTGAAGAACTCACAGACGAACTTCAAGGTCATCTAACCAATTTTTGGCATAAAGGTCACTTGTACGAAAAGGTCAAATGTGCATTAAGGTCAACTTAATATATATTTGAAAGGTCAAATGTGCATAAAGGTCAAATGTGTATAAAGGTCAACTGTGCATAACGGTCAACTGTGTATAATTTATATAAAAGTCGACTAAAAAATAAGGGTCAAATATGTACATGTGTAAGGTCCAATTGTATATATAGGTCAATTGTACGTAATGGTCAAATGTGTATTAAGGTCAAATGTACCTAAAGTTTTACTGTACATAAAAGTCAAATGTGTATAAAAGTCATATCAAGACCGACTGTGTAAAAAAGGGTTACTGTGTATAAAGGTCAATTATACATAAAGGTCATATCTTTCATACTTTTTTCATGTAACCAATCAAGTTTTTTGAGAATTTAAACGAATAAGTTGCAGTAATAGTACAGCAACCCCCGGTTGTATTTCAAATAAACCTCAATCTCGCATCAATTTGACACCAATTTTGATGACAAATATAAGTTTCTCATATTCCAGAGAATGTCGCTTACAATTAGAATCTAATTCATAAAATCGGTATCAAATAAAATCGGTTAAATTGCTGTAATAAAATTGCGATAAAAAATCAATTACGTTAATGACTAAATTCAATGATTGGGTTTATCAGAAAATCTGATTTTCTTATGACGTTATATTCGAAACACAAGTAAGATCTGATCTATGTTCAATAGTTTATTTGAATGTTGTAAGCGATTACCCTAATATACCGCTGAAAACGCTGATAAGTAGTCTAAAAAAAAATTATGTATTTTTTTCACTTATCTCTGGATGTTTCAAAGTAAACTTCATTAGAAAATAGTAAGATAAGAATTATAACAGGACAGAACACAACAGAACGGAATGGAATCGACTGATTGAACGCAATAGAACAGAATTGAACAAGATGGAACAGAATAGAACAGAAATGAGCAAAATAGCTAGAACAGAATGGAACAGAATTGAATAGAACGAAACCAAACATAATAAATCTGAATGTAATAGAACAGAATAGAACAAAATGAAAAAAAATAGAATAGAACAGAATGGAACATACTTGAATAGAATAGTACTCACATTCCTTGTAGCATAGGTTTCAGTCGAATCCGAACATTCTTGAAATCCGGCCTGTGGTCCGGATTCTCGTGCCAACAGTCTTTTATACACGTCCGGATGAACGCGTCACTCGTCAACAGGGACAAATTCGGTCTGAGCTCGTATCCTTGTTTTATCATTTCATAGATTTCTATAAAAAAAAGAAAAACGCAAATTGTTTGAAAATGTTTGATAAAAATACATACAGTGCAACCTCTCCAAAGCAACACCCTTTCGAAGGAGTAGCAAATTAATGTTAGTTTAAAGGTTGTTGCTATAGAGAGGTTAAATTTATAGTTAATAGTTAAATCGTACCGTGGAGAAAAGCCAGGCTGCTATTAAAGGGTGTTTGTTGCTCAAGAGAGGGCCGCTCTGGAGAGGTTGTACTGTACAAATTTTGAGATTCGTGACGAAATCTATTCATGTTTTGTTGCGCAAACATGTCATGTGACAGTCACGTGTTGATTCTCAAAAATGTCACGTGCTCCAGAAGTCTTGAGACCACCGATGTATCTAGATCGATGCAACCTAAAAATGCTGATGTTATAAAAACTTTGCCAAATAGTGATCGTTGCTTTCTATTATTACCCTAGATACTTCAATTTATTTTCTAGCACTGTGTAATCATATTGTCAGAGTTGCTGCCCTTGTTGAAAAATATATATTATGTAAAAAAGAAGTCTAACTTCAGTAAAACTTAAATTGTTTATTTAATTTATTTAAACCTCAACGTTTCGGTCGTATTGACCTTCATCAGGATCAATAAATATTAATATAAACAATAAACAGGAAATGACGTCATCAACGTCATGCGACGTCAATAACAACGTCAAATTATGACATACAATGTTACGTTATATAGTTAATATTGGTCTCCCATCATAATTTATCTTGTTGAAAAATAGAAATTTATGAATTTATGAAGATATTGCTCGATTACCAATATTTTTCTTCTGTATATATAAACTTAGTTTTCACCTCTTTTTTCATTCAAATATTTGTTCAGTAAAATGTATATGAAATTGTATTCCCTAATAGGTTTTTTAAAAGCTCACGGTAAATCGTTTTCTTTGATAGAAATCTATAGAAAATGTAAAGATTACCAAAATATGTCTACTATATTTTGAGACGATAGTTATCGACACTATAATCACGGTGTACTTAATAGCTACATCATAAGTATATCATTTGCGAAGAATTTGTGTGTTGTTTTGTTCAATTAGCAGTTTACTTCCATGTCAGGTCACGTGACAATCGCCTATCTCATGATGAAATATGGAACTCCATAGCTGTCTTTTGTTACTGCATGCCATGTTGATAAATTATGAATAAATCCTTTTTTAAGAACTTCATATTTTTGGCGACAAAATGGTTATAATAAAGTTACGTCATATTCTTTTAAAATTCCGTCCGTCCTTTTCAACAGTCAGAGTCATATGAGGCGGACAGTTCAGCTAACCATCGTTCCTTGGAAGAACCAGTACTAGACACCCATTCTCCATAAGCAACTGCCTACTTTCTCACATAAAGAGACATGGTTGCTTAGCAGGGCGCGAACCCAAAACCCTCCATCCGTGAGAGGTAACAGTGATTTAAAGTCAGCGATCTTAACCACTCGACCACGGAGGCGGGACTAAAAAATAGTAGATAAAAAACAAACTTCCATTACATTTTTTTATTTCCTCTGACTTCCCTTATATAATATCAGTCGTTTAACTATAAAATCGTCGTTAAATCATCTATTTTAAGAGTTTGAAATTGTAAATTGACAGCTTTATATCAAACGTCCATTAACGTTTTACTCCACTCATCTAAAACTGCACGGATGGGTGTTTTTGTAGATATAGACTCTTTTTTTGATATTCGTAAAATTGAATAGACAATTGCGTCTGGTAGCATTTAGAGTGAAGTGGATACCACACGCTTTTAATAAGATTGGTTGCTTTTAGTAAACAGTAATAAAGCAATGGTGCCTATAAATGTATTTTCCTAGAGACGATACAAACCAACACTCGATTAATGCAGATCCCGCGATTTTAGTATTTTCCCTTTTTTTCTGAGTGGGAATGGTAGTACATGTAGCTGAATATACAATGAAGTTTGTTTTGTCCTCAAAGGATGCGTTACAAACAAAAGAGATAAACGACAGGCTTTTTACAAAATTGCCCGGATGTTTACTTGGTAAAAATAATCCAGTAATGCTTGTTGCATCATATTGTTAATTAACGTATTTATTACGCTTGTGGTATATCACCAGCGTCGTCTTAATGCATGGGTGGCCATTTGGTGCATATACTTGACGTTTTGTAAGTCTGACGTCTTGTATTCATGATTGTGATGCACTACGTGTGATGTAATGTAAGTGTGACGTCATGTACACATGATGTCATGACTGTATATGCGATGTAAAGTTAGAATGATGTCATGTATATGTGTTCGTGTGACGTCATATACATGCGACGTTATGATTGTACAGGCGGAAGTTCTGTACCAATGCACGTTCTACACAGATGGTCAATAACTCAAATTTTAATGTGTTAATGACAATCAGACAATATAACAAAAAACCTCACCTCGACTCGTATATTGCAAATCTCCCCACGGACCTTTACGCCCGATCATTTCGTACAATATGAAAGCAAAAGCGTACACATCCCCTTTTTGGGACCCCGTTGGGTCACGTGCTGCAGATCGTAATAGTTCGGGAGCTTTCCAAATAAGTTCTGAAAAAAGGTAATAGATTATAAATCTACATGGAAAACCTAGACGGCAAGATATTTGTATTAGAAAATCGACTTTGTTCTTAATTTCAAATTTAGAGGAAAATATTGAAACCTTGTCAGGAAATGAGACTGTTGGTGACGTCAGGCCAGAAATGTATCCGGAGGACACGAATGCACTCGCTGAGCGATAAATTAAAAAAGGGGGCCATAACTCCTGTGAAAATGTTTGGATTTTTACGGATAATTCTAACATGACCTGTATCATATTTTTATACACCTTCATGTAAAATATGAAACCAATCCATAAAATATTTCTAGAGTTATCGCTCGGAAACCAAACTTTTATTTTCTTATTTATATTGATAGCCTATTTTAACAATTTGATAGGCACAGTAAAACCTGTGAACAAGGGCCACCATCCTAAGGAAAGACAAAATATGGGCTTTATTGACAGGTGGCATTTATTCGGAGGTCATTTTGTTCTAAATAATCAATGACAGTTTTTGAAAGAATGGACTTCTTTTCTGATACATACCTCAGCGTGTCGCTTGGCGTCACTTGTGATATATCGCACGAAATTAAAAAATGTGAACGATGACTAATACGTAACCAATCGCAACTACTCGGGCATTTCCGTAACTGAAAATACGCACAAACGCCGAGGAGTTCCGATTGAAACGTTAACTACAATATACATGTACTTTGGGATAAATATGGTCGATGCCGGTTTTTTTAATGTGATAATTTTCGTAACAAATGTGTCACAAATGTGATTGCTTAGAATGTGGTCCTTCAGCGCAGACTGCTTGCCTTGTGTTTTGTTAAATACGTGAATAACTTACTGTCGTAATATTTTTTCAAGTCGGTTAAACTCTCTGATCTTTCGTTGTCCAATTTATGGAGTCCAAAGTCTGACACCATTAGGACCCAGCGTGAATCGACTAAACAGTTGCTGGATTTTAAGTTACCATGGGTAAATATCTCACTGTCGTGTATAAACGTCATTCCCTGAAATAATCAAAGCACTGAAAGTAAGTAAGTAACTTTATTTAATTCTTTAGGCTATGTAATCCATGAATACTGTGGAATCATTTATTTTCGTTGGGGATTTAATTTCGTGGATTTCGTGGGTTGGTTCATTCACGAAATCAAATCCCCACGAATTTAAATGCAGAGATAAGGCTTTTTTCAAAAATAAATATCCACGAATTTATGTCGCTTCGAATTAGCAATTTTAGTAAAAACCACGAAAATTGAGACCAACGAAAATAAATGAAAATACAGTAATATAAACACAATCATACACATGACAGATACGAAATTACATAGAATATACATGACACTTGACACAATAAGATGATTAAACGCAAATTCATATACACAAAAATAAATAATGTTATTAACATTTCCTTTACTATTTATTAGTATTGTTCCTTTGTAAATTTATCGGAGAAGGTAGTTTTTGTTGCCATGTGATTATATATATTTGGACGATTTTCTCACCATGCAGTACTTACTTACCTTTCCACAAAATGCCTACAGCTTCTCCACAAATGAAGCAAAATAAACATTTAGTACTAATTTACCTGCAATTTCTCCACATTTGGAAAACAATCGACAATTTTGTCACTTTATGATTTCCCTCGAGCGAGAATCAAACCCGGATCATGGGAATTCCGAGAAGGGAGGGAATTGAGTGCGTTTTTCTCAAAGATATTTTGTAACTTTTTAGGCTCATATAAGGCCATGAAATGTGTATATTGTTATGTAATCTTATCTATATATGATATAAAATATCAAAAGTTGCAGTTTGTATTATAGATTTATATCATATAATGTAGAATCATTAATTTTCGTTGGGTTTTTAATTTCGTGGATTTTGTGGGTAGGCTCATCCACGCAATCAAATCCCCACGAATAAGGCTTTTTTCAAAAATAAAAATCCACGAATTTATGTCCCCACGAAATAGCCATTTTAGTAAAAAAAAAACGAAAATTGAGCCGAACGAAAATAAATGAAAATACAGTATTACCTTCAAAAGATCTGACACTAACGACGAAACAAACATATCGTCGAGACTAAAGTCCTCGTTTTTCAGAATATCCTGTGAAATAGAACAAAATTCACTGACTCGAGATTCAACGTCGCAATAGATCATTAACAATATGATTCGGTGACTTTATTTTGACCAAGAAATTAAAAATATTTTGTTAAGATATCTTATTGAAGAGGAAGTTTTGGAAGAAATTATTGTTGTTGTTGTTGAGGAATATGAGTTTCGAATAAAGCCACGTAAACTTGAGAAATTTCGGTTGGAATTAGAATGGGAGGATACGAGATTCGAAAATAATCGAGATGGAAGAGGAATAAATGGGCAATAACAATTTCAAGAAAGAGCAAATTGGTCTGATACAGGATCGTCTTCTAACTTTGATGTCACTAGGCATAATAGGCTTGTTGCTCCATTGTGTGAGAATGTAGACATTGGACGTGTCTACGCATGCGCCGACAAAGCGCGCAATGTTATCATGATTCAGTTCCTTCCGGAGTTGAAGCTGTTTCTTTAAGTGAACAAATATTTCATGCATTTTGAAGAAGTTTCCGGAATTTTGAAATGGCCAAAAAAACGTGCCATGATTTCACGTGTCTATCCAAATTTTCTTTCCACAAGGAACCGGCAACTTGTTTTTCATCAGGGGCAACAACTAATAAAATCATGCATAAATGTCATAAAATATGGTATAAGGCTTGGAATACTTTATATGGTGTTTATCACAACAATACTTTTGTTGAGCGTTCTTAAAGGTGCAATATTTGCTTAGCTATCGACAAAGGCAGCCGGCGTGATTTCACGAAAAAAGAACATTTTAGACAACTCCCTGTTGAGTTCTGGTGATATTATATTTCTTTACTGTACATAATATATTATTTGCTACATCGTATATGTACGAGTTTAGTATGAATATTTATGATTGTTGTCACGTGACGTCTCACGAGATCTCGCGAGAAGATATGTACTTTTAAGTTAGTTATAGAAAAACAAATTACATTGTACGTAAAATCAGTATCTTCGCCCTGTTCTTAAATTGCTTATATTAAATTTCCTAGAGTTCGTGCGGTAGAAATGAAATTTATACGATTTTGACGAAAAAAGCAATTTGCAATGGGAAACGCGAACTGTTCTGCTGATCGTAATATATAAGGTAATTGTTATGCATGGAAAATAACATTTTGCGAAAATAATAATTTGTTTGTTTACCGCGCGTAAGTTGAAAGTTATGACAGTCCTAATTGCTTTGAAATAATGTTAAACCTCGCTTGGTTAATGTACAAACATTTACTTATAGCGTTATGCAAAACTTACTTTTTTATCTCTCTCGAATGATACAAAAGTGACTGGAACAAATACAGTAAAATCTCTGAAAACCGGACTTCCCTAAAACCGGACTCACTAAAAACCGGACTCCCCGAAACCGGACTCCCTGAAAACCGGAATTCGCTGAAAATCGGACGATTTTTAAGTCACCTTTTCAGGAATTTATCAAAAGTTCTCTTAAAAAGGGAATTCTTAGAAAAAGGGGGTTTTTGTTCAGTCCAGAAATGGGCCTGCGGTTTTCAGTTGTTTGCTGTAAATTCAAGGTCAACAATAGTTCTTGGAAAAAAAACGAAGTTATTCAAAAAAATTCAAGTTTCTTTGGGGGGGGGGGGGGGGGCAATACGTACATGCAGACTGCCTCTCTGACAGAACTGTGTCAGAATGTAGACATTGGGCGTGTCTACGCATGCGCCGACAAAGCGCGCAATATTATCATGATTCAGTTCCTTCCGGAGTTGGAGTTGTTTCTTCAAATCCCTGTCGATCTCCACGCTTTTTCTCACGATATGCTTAACAGACACCAGGGTCCCTTTATAAGACCCTAAAATACTTCGCTTGTTGGTATCACTTCCGGTTGACCTTTCGCCTTTGGGGTCGCTTAGCAACGTAGTCAGTTCCGGTTCGTTGTCATAGGAAAGAATAAAACGAAACGGATGACCTTTTTGTCTTTTCCTCTGAAATTGAATAATCAAATTTACCAATAGTCAAGACACCAGCAAATAATTATGTAAATGTTTTAGCTTTATATACTTAGTCGCGAAAATATACAAACCATTTGAGACTGTATTTGAATCCGGACCCGACTATATATGCAAATAGAATAGTTTCACACTTACCGCCGGGAAAAAACTTCCGACAACATTCACGCAAGACAGAAATTTAAACAATGGGTTAAACCTGTGAACAAGGTCCACTACTGAGATTGACAATCACTTAAATTATGTACAGTCAACCTGTGTTAGCGGCCATCTTGGAATAAAGGCCGCCCTGTCATTAAACGCCATTCTTATGAAGAAAAAAAAACATTATTGATTATTTAGACGAAATGACATATTTCACCTGTCGATAAAGGTCATGTTTCCATGGGTGACCTTTATTCATGGGTTTGGCCGTACATCTAAACTTCTGATAACCAAATGATATTTTCCACAATAAACTAAAACACAGACTGCATTTTGTCCAATTTTTGTCTTCAAAATTTGTATTCGTTTCTTAATTGATTAATTCGTGTTCAAAAGTCGAGTTTAATTCCTGTACAGTACAACGAGCGGCCCTCTCTTGAGCAACAACCTCCCTTCAACAACAGCATACATAGTACAACCTCTCCAGAGCGGCCCTCTCTTGAGCAACAACCTCCCTTCAACAACAGCATACACAGTACAACCTCTCCAGAGCGGCCCTCTCTTGAGCAACAACCTCCCTTCAACAACAGCATACACAGTACAACCTCTCCAGAACGGCCCTCTCTTGAGCAACAATTTCCCTTCAACAACAGCATGATTTTCCCCACTGCACGATTCAATTATTAATTTAACCTCTCTAGAACAACAACCTCTCAGCATGATTCTGCTACTCCCAAAGGGTGTTGCTTCGGAGAGGGTGCACTGTATTTAATTCTGCAGGTTGATACATTGGAGCGCATAGCGAGCCAGGCTGGTGATATTTGCAAGGTCTTGTAGCCTGTTTAATGCCAATAAAAGAATATATCTCTTGAAAGCTTGAATTTAGCCGCATACGTCATCTTGTAATGTTTGGAATCACGAGTCTCGCGGGCTTTTGTCTAGAATTTATTTCATCTATTCTGACTTCTGGACAAATCCGTTCGAGAAATTACGAGAGTTCCCGAGACTAGCACGAGATTTATATTCGATATTAAGAGATTTTTTTTACACATGCATGTTTAGTTATCGTAAGAAATTTTCAATTTGAATTTGTTTTTGTTTGGAATTTCAAATTTGATTCTTCGAGATCAAATAACATACAAAGCGGCTTCGTGCTCTGCTTAACAGAAATTATAAAAAAGTTCAATAAATTATTTTAAACCATCCATTGGGGAACTGTGTACGTAAGACGCCAAAATGTGGCAAATTATCGTTTTAAACACGAAATTGGGGAACTTAATTCGAAAATTATCGTAAATATTGTTTTGAACGCAATCTCTCATCAGTTGTTTTGTCTGCTTAGAAACAATATTATAAATAAACCATGAAATACGTGATGAGTTTAATACTGTAGACAGGATCGTTTTAATGCTCGCATTTCCAAATTTTAAATACATCAAATCAAAGACAAATACGTACACAATGACTTTCGTAAAGAAATCAAGCCTTATATCTTTTCTTAAATTTCAAAAACTTGATAATTTTTTGGAGTGGATCTATTTTTTAGAATTTATGGAGCGAAAAGTTTCCCTTAAAAGCGGAAAGATACACGGAATGTGAATATTAATAATAAAGATGTGACAAGCCTTTTTTTCGTCTGTCTGTTGTGAGTATTTTTTTCAGAAGATAACGAATGAAAGATTTCATTTTTTTAAAACATAACAATTAATAGTCCCATATCACGACGTAAAAGACTTTAAACTTTCAAATCGATTTAGTTTTTTATTTCTTTTTTAGCGATCAGTAAAAACAAGACGCAGCCACAAAATAAACGTGAACTCAATAGATACTATAAGTCACAAAGAGTTGGGAGACAATTCACAGTCCGATATTCGAATTAAAAACTATATTTTTGAATGCAGTCCGATATTCGAATTACAAACTATATTTTTGAATGCAGTCCGATATTCGAATTACAAACTACATTTTTTAACGTAGTCCGATATTCGAATTACAAGCTATATTTTTTAACGTAGTCCTATATTCGAATTACAAACTATATTTTTTTAACGTAGTCCGATATTCGAATTACAAGCTATATTTTTTAACGTAGTCCGATATTCGAATTACAAGCTACATTTTTGAATTCAGTCCGATATTCGAATTGCAAACTAAATTTTCGAACACAGTGCGTTCTAGAATGCAGTTCGCAATCAGTCAAGGAAACTTACATAAAACTAATTAAGTGCATAGTACACTGACTAAAATCAACGACTGATTGGTGTCGCGGACTGCGAACTGCTTTGTTGCAACAATTCTTGTAATAAAAAACAAAACTTGTAATAATGGTAAGAATGGTTGCAATGTCAAACCAAACTTGTAATAACCAATCTTGTAATAAAATGTTCAAGTTGAAGTAAGATTTTACTTTTTCACTCATTAACCTACTGATGTGTTCCGCCGCATTAATTAGCACGTGCTGACCTAATAAAGGTCATTAACATTTAAAATGACCCTATATCTGTCCCTACAACTGATAATTGTCACGTATAGGAGTATTACAAGTTTGGTTTTTATTACAAGAATGATTGGCAACATCTCCAAATTTAAGCAACCCCGATAAAAGTTAATTCAGCGAAAAAAATCACGTTTTTTGCTAAAATTAAACATTTTGTAAAACAACATAATTCAAAACTCTTCTTTTTTACGGAAGAAACTTCGCAGTAACAACGTTTTTCAAGATAATCATTAAGCGACTTTGATGTATGTACTTGGGACCTGAATCATCAATTCATGTCTCAAGGCGCTCGTAGTTCAAGTCTTTCCGCTTTTCCCCGGACAAGTATCAATAATGGCTAATTTTTATCTTTCAACAGCAATAATTTACTCGTAAGTTCTGATCGCGATTATACACAGAGATAATATCGGACTGTATTAATATCGTTCGTAAAGTCATCACTTTTCGGATATATTTATCTACACGAAAACATCGCCTTGGTGATATTGTGAAAACAACTTGTTCAAAAGAAAATAATAAAAATATTAATACTTTGCATATTTGATCTCATTGTTTTTCTCAAAAATAATGTCTAGTTAGTTCACCAAAATGAAATTTCGAGGGCTGTTCATAAAGTAATGATTTTATCGATATCAATTTTATATCAAATGCTCATAAATACCTAAAACTGTAGATAACCCTATTTAAAAAAACCCGCAAATTTTTGGGCAACAATCTTAACAAAAATATCGAAAAACTTTTTGCGACAACCATTCAAACAAACATACCACAAGCTGTAGACAACCCTCCCAACAAAAATACCGCAAACTTTAAGGACACCCCTCTTAACAAAAATACCAATAAAAATACAGCGAACTTTTGAGACAACCATCGAAACAAAAATACCTTTTTTCTTGACGGAGGAGCGATATCTTCCACAGAGTCTACGAAAATGATATCCTTGAAATCGACCTTCCATAACAGTCTGGCCAATTTCTGTTCATACAGGTAATGTCTGAAAGGAAGCAAAAAAACAAATATTTTCAAAATATACAAGATTTATGCCAAGGACATTACATACGACGTCCCGGCTCTCCTTCTAAAAGCTGTCAAAACGTTTAAAGTTGGGGCACACTACAACGAAAACAAGGTTCCCGGAAAGCACGTGTAGATTAGAAGGAAAGCCGGGACCCACGCATATTTTCGTCACTACCGTCAATCGAAAAGATGGCGACTGCACTACCTTTGTGTTTTTGTATACTCAATAAAGGAAAAAAATTAAGATTTTTCTTTCGACAGATTTGCATTGTTTGATGAGTGAAATTGAGTGAAATAACTTCTATAAACGTATAAAAATCTCGGAATCGAGTGCCTGTGGTCTTACCTGCCAAAGAAACCGAACGCTATCAGACACAACACGGCCACCACAATACAAACTGCTAGAGTCGTCCATTCTGTGATATAAAATAATATCAGGCAATCAATGACAAATAAATGTACAGTAAAACCCCTGTAAACCGGAATTCCCTGTAAACCGGACACCCTGTAAACCGGAATTCCTGTAAACCGGACTCCCTGTAAACCGGAATTCCTGAAAACCGGACTCCCTGAAAACCGGAATTCCTGAAAACCGACATTCCCTGTAAACCGGAATTCCTGTAAACCGGAATTCCCTGTAAACCGGAATTCCTGTAAACCGGAATTCCCTGTAAACAGGACTCCCTGTAAACCGGAATTCCTGTAAACCGGACTCCCTGAAAACCGGAATTCCTGAAAACCGGACTCCCTGAAAACCGGAATTCCTGAAAACCGGACTCCCTGTAAACCGGACTCCCTGAAAACCGGACTCCCTGTAAACCGGAATTCCCTGTAAACCGGACTCCCTGTAAACCGGACTCCCTGAAAACCGGACTTCCCTCAAAACCGGACTCCCTGTAAACCGGAATTCCCTGAAAATTGGTCAATTTTCCAAATCCATTTTTTTCGGATTTTTTTATCAAATGCTCTGTGAAAACCGGATTTCTCAGAAAACCGGACTTCTGGCCCAGTCCCGGAAGAGGTCCGGTTTTGATGGGTTTTACTGTATATCACAACATAATTTTATCGGTATGGTAACACCTCTAGCATTCATTAATCAGCATGCTAACGCTGCGTCACATTTCCTTTTCACCTGGGTTAAACGTAATAGCAACAGCCAGGATATTTGGCGAGACTTTTTCATCTACTGTGGAATCATTAATTTTCGTTGGGGATTTAATTTCGTGGATTTCGTTGGTCGGCTCATCCACGAAATCAAATCCCCGCGAATTTAAATGCAGAGATAAGGCATTTCTTTTCAAAAATCAAAATCCACGAATTCATGTCACCACAAAATTTCCATTTTAGTAAAGACCACGAAAATTGAACCCAACGAAAATTAATGATTCCACAGTATAACATAAAAAGAAGACATCAGGTCCACACTTGTGTAGAGCCACGGAACTTCCGTTAGTTTCGCTGTACAGCTTCCTCACATTTGGACCTTAACCTTTATGGGGGGGGGGGGGGCGGGATTTGAACTCAGGGTCAGGGGCGAGCGATTTACAGTCAGATACTATAACCAAACGTCCACAGACGTACCCCCGTACTTTATGACACTAGACTTTTTTGTAATCTTATTTTAACGTCTAAGCAATCCTTTATTTCACTGTACTAAACTTAAGTTCAAATACTGATTAAAACAAATTGCAATTAAACCGAAATCAAACTATTGGTAAACCAAAATGAATCGCTTTATTAGGCTAGCTCTATTCTCCAACAACTCGTTTAACAATAATACACACATTGTACATATACCTAAGTATTCATGTGTGACCTTTAAAACAACTTCAATGAAAAAAAAATAAAAACGACACTAAATAGTCATTAAGCAAAATACATTACATCTAATCAGGCTAATGTTTCACATTACGGCAACGGATTTTTGATTTAAAAGCGATATAGAATTAATGGTTAATTATATTGTAGATCTGGTTTCACTTCCGGATATAGATGTCACGTGATAACGAGGGTGTCAGAGGGAGCGACGGACGTACATACGAGTTGATTGAAAATAAAGACACTATAGCGTGATGTAAATACGTGTACTGTAATTTGTAATTAATCAACCCAGATTGGAATAAAATAAAGAAGTAAGATCAAGGTGATTATAATCTTACAAGAACACATAATTATCCAGATTTATTTGAATGGATGATGCTGATAACGAAGACGATGGTGGTTATGATGATAGTGATGGTGATGATGATGATGATGATGATGGTGATGACGAAGACGATGATAAAGATTATTATAATGATACTGATGAAGCCGGTGATGATGTTGATGATAATGATGATGATGAAGTAAAAGATAGTGGTAATGGTAATGGTGATGATGATGACTGTGATGCTGCTGCTGTTGCTGCTGCTGATGATGATGATGTTGTTAGTAATTTTGTTGATGATGATAATGAAGGAGAAGATGATGAAGTTGATTAAGGCTATGATTGCTTACCAAATTCCTGTTTGCATCTTTCATTATGAAATCCACAATTTGGTTCGTCGAGCGGAGGCTCTCCATTTTTCCATTGAACTTCATGAAATAGATTCAGCGCCTGAAAACAACAAAAATGTCCATAATAATGCCAACATGCTATTGGTGGTGAATTACAGAGGCTTCGTAGAGAAGTGTTTTTATGTTGTTGTTTTTTTGAAGTCATTGATATATGTGACCACGTGTTCAAACATTATATCTCCACATAAACAATTTCGAGAACTATTTCTCCTCTGAGCTAGATAGCCGCTATATATCACTCCGCGCTTTTAATGGTCACGTGCTAGGAACACATTTTTGCCATACCGACTGTGTACTCGATATTTTTTAGAGATAACTACAGCTATTACGTGTCGTGATGATTTATTGAAAGACAAGACAAGTTGACAACCTTAGCGTGTCAAATTTAGGACACCAATTAGGTTATTTTCAAGACACCCATTTTTTATGTAACGTAGACGATAATTGACTTTATAAAAGAGTCGCCTAGGAAACACAACCCGAGCTACTCTTATACCAATCCCATTACGTAAATATGTACTCATGCGTAGTATCAATCGCTACAGCGCATTAATCAGTATTTGGTATCATTAATAAAAGGTCTGTCAATCTTAGTCATGTTGTTTTCCATGTTTCCAAAGTCTGTCGGTTCATCGAATCGTTTGTTTATTCGACCGAGTTCTTCAAAGAATCTTAAAAAAAAACACCAGCTTGTAAACGGAAACTAATACCAATCATTTAGTTTGTCAAAGAATCTTAGAAATACCAGAGACCAGTTTCTATTATCCTTCTGAAATCTTATATTCTCATTTTACATGTGTTCTTTGACAACGTTTAAAACGTGTTTAAAGCAATATCTGACAAGAAATGATACATACATGTCAAAAAGTGTAAAATAATTGTTGAAGTGTTCCCTAACATTTTTATTCCACTGTTTACCGATTCAAGCAGCTTTTGCTGAATTTAAGCATGTACCACTCGTTTTCACTCAAAAATGTAAGCAACAAAAAAAGAGAACAAGAACGTCATATTAAATATCGCAATGTTTGATTATGTTGATTTTTTATTACCGAGTTACCTCCCTTTCTTTTCTATTTATAGTTTCCGATCGAAATTTACAGGTCGCTTCAAATGTTCATTATTCAAATTTAGGTACTTAGGTATGATTCTTATCACATACAAATAATTATTCTGCCAATAACAGGACTGTCAGGTATAGCTTTATACACTTTAATAAATGGATAACAACATACGGGGATTCCTGAGCCATTTTGAGTCATCTTAAAATCTCCTGTTGGCACAACACTGACGTCTCCATCGTCACGGTCAACGTCGAACGTGACCAAAGTATAGTTACCCTCGGCATCTCCCTGGATGTCAACGTATACTTCATACCCCAAAATGCCTGAAATGAGCGGATATGATATGAATTTTACCGGAAAACATAAAATAAGCGGATATGAATCAAACAAAGAGTACTTGAAATGAGCGGATATGATATGAATTTTACCGGAAAACATAAAATAAGCGGATATGAATCAAACAAAGAGAACTTGAAAATGAGCGGATATGAATATTACCAGGGAACAAAATAAGCGTATTAAACGGAATCATACAAGGAATATATGAAATGAGCGGATATGATTTGAATTTTAAAAGAATAACCAAAATGAGCGGAAATTAATTTTGATAGAATATTTGAAATAAACGGATATATATTTAAAAAGAATACTAATAATTAACGTATATGATTCTAGAAAACATAAAATCGACGGATGGTGTTCTGACAAGAACGTATTACCCGAAACGACAAAAATGGTTTATGAGTTCGGCAATATGAAGTATATAACTTTCCGAATAACCCGAATAACGGATGAGATTCCTTAATAGTCACGAATGTGCTCATTTTTTTTCTGAAATACATAAAATTGCCGGATATGAAGTTATCTATCACAAAAATATGACGTATAAAGTATTAAAGATAGAAATTAAACACATACTAAGTCCATTATGTCAAAATGCAAGAAATTGACGGATATGAAGTTATCTGTCACAAAAATAAGACGTATTAAGTATAGAAGACAGAAATTTAACACATAATACGTCGATCATGTCAAAATCTATGAAATTGACGGATATGAAGTAAGCAATCACATAATAGACGGATATGATGTTAAATGGTAGACATTCATCACAAATTATACATTATACCACCAATATTGAGCTAAAACCGGATGCGTCAGGAGTAACGAATGACATTTATGAAGACATAACTGATGATTATGTTATGTCATATAAAAATGTTGGAATCGAGTTAGCAACAAAAATCGGACAATTAATCATTAACCTCTGTGTAGATACCAGCATACCAGCAATCAGAGTATGATTACTGTATTTATGCGAATAGAAACAAGAATATTAACTTCAGTATACAATGTATATCAAAAACAAGCAGATTTAATTTTTGAGACGGTTGATTTTTTTCGCTCTACAAAATCGCTCTTAATGCTTTTCAAATCCTGCGAGAATTACTTATTTCTGATTTGTGAACTCAGTCTTGGTTCAAAATAAAATAAAAATAGATAAAAAGTTCATAAATACAAAATTACTGTATCCAAATTACAAACTTCGGTAGCATTAAGGCAAACATAATTTTCCTTAATTTAGATTTCAGCTATGAGAGGAACGCCATGTATTTGTTGATTACAGATAAGTGTCGTTGCAAACTAACGTCGAGTAAAGTGAGAAAATTCAAATCAAAATATTACTCAGACAAACTGACGGTTTCCATGGCAATAATTTAGACAGAGACTCACACATTTGCTGGCGAATTCTCGCCTGAAAAAAAACTTGATATATTGCCTGCAGGCGTATTAGGTACAATTTGTCAAATTAACCACAGATTTGCAATGTGAACTGTTATTTCGAACGAGTTGATATATAAATATTCAGCAAGCATGACATATGGAGATATGGTCATGTCTTCATACAAAGTCAAACCTGTGTTAATCGGCCAACCCCGAATGTAGATCAACCTGTGATTAAATATCTTGAAAATGAAAATCGTCATAGATGTTTCTGAACAAACTGACCTCCGATTAAGGGTCATCTGTCAATTAAGACTAAATTTTGTTTTTCACAAAGGGTGGCCTTTATTCACACGTTTGACTATATATTCATAACTTACTGGTAAATGTCTTGTTTCTGATGTTATCGATGACGGCTGTTCCATTGTATGGACTCCCTCCCTCAGACAGGACTTTGTCCAGACTTAAGGCGTATGTCCGCACCGCATCATAGAGATAGGCAGCGTATATAGGTACCCCGATCTGTGACGTCATATAAAATAAAAAATGTACATGTATAATTCAGTTATATAAATACGTGCAGTCCAAGAAACGAACAAAATCAGTTTCTTTATATCGTATTTCCATATACAGTCAAACCTGTGTTAGCGGCCACCTCCGAATATAGGCCACCCTGTGAATAAAGATCATTTTTTAAAAACCGCTATAAAGGCTATCAGTCAATAAAAGTCACAAGATGTCTTTCACAAAGGTGGCCTTTGATGACAGGTTGGATTGTTTATACAGTACCTCTCCAGAGCAGTCCTCTGTACAGCAACAACCTCTCTTTAACAACGTCTTCAAAATTTCCCTAAGCTGATATTTACTATAAATTTTACTGTACTGTATATGTTGTCATTTATACAAAGACTAGTCATTAGCATTTTTTTTGGCATACATGTATATGCATTAATAAACCCTTTTTACAATCAATGTAAATTGAGTTTAAATTTATAAAAAAAGGTCTTTGATTTTTTCTATGTGTTACGTCATATCAGAATCAAGTATAGAATTTTGTCATTAGTATATATTGTGTACTCACCAGATTGTTTCCGTAGAATGGTAAAAGTTTGGATGAAATTGGTTCTTTAGTGTTACGTTCTCTGACGTCATCAAGAAACTCCTCCCACTTGTCATTTAAGGGAGGGCGACGAACCAATAGGAGCACAGTCTCAAATGATTTTATTCTGGATCCATGCAAGTCACTACGATTTTCAAAAGGAGCTGTAAAATATGGAAAAAACTGTTTAAGTATATTCTGTTACGGAAATAGCATAAAATCTTAATGCAAACATGCAACGCATACGTTTTGAAGTCATTTTAAATATTCCGCGAAATCCAAGATGGCGGCCAAGATGGCTGACAGCCAGACTGTTGAAACAGCCATGTGAATACGTCAATACGAAGCTATATAATTGTCACAGTGAGCTTCTGAGGTGGTGTAGATCAGTGTGAATTATAATATTCGTTGGTAATATCACATCTATATACTGTAAGTATATTTATCATAATATTAAAATGTCAATCAACCATTCAACGTGTTAAGTTGCCATGCTGAGATGGTGAGATGATATAGAGCAGTGTACATCATATATAGGTTGGTTATCTCACATCTATATCTGCCCTTGAAATGACCTAAAATTAGCCAAAAATTCAAATTCAAGGGCAGATAACTCAAAAACGAGTTCGTCAAACCCCAATTGTTTTTGCTTAAGATGTTTCTGTTATCATATGCTAGGATCATACAAAGTTTTAACAAAATCATGAAAGAGTTTTCATTTCCCCTATATGTCTATGCAAAGAAACAACTGGAAACTGTAGGAAATTTCCTTAAAATGTCAATCTACCTTTCAACATGTATTGTTCCACATCATCCGTGTATAATCTTTCATCTACAGTAATGGTGACATAATCCGACATCTTGTCACCAACCACGTCTTTAAGTAACCGAGCAAAGTCAATCATCGCATGATTGTCACCCAGAAATACATATACTGAAATATGCATCAATCAATCAATCAATCAATCAATCAATCAATCAATCAATCAATCAATCAATCAATCAATCAATCAATCACTCACTCACTCAATCAATCAATCAATCAATCAATCAATCAATCAATCAATAAATTAATCAATCAATCAATCAATAAATTAATCAATCAATCAATCAATCAATTAATTAATCAATTAATCAATTAATTAATCAATCAATCAATCAATCAATCAATTAATTAATTAATTAATTAATCAATCAATCAATCTAATCAATCTAATGAATTTAATCAATTTAATCAATTTAATTAATTAGACAATCAATCAATATAAAGTAAAATCAATCAACATATTAATTAATCATTAAATGCGTAGAAAAATCGATCAATATATTAATCAGTCAATTAGTCAATCAATCAATCAATCACTAAATGCATAGATAAACCAATCAATATATCAATCAATCAATCGCTAAATGCATAGATAAATCGATCAATATATTATATATTAGACAAATAATTAATTAGACAATCAGTAACTATAAATGCATAATAAATATGCAAGAATAATTCAAGAAAAAATCTTGTTTCTTGAATTCCATTTAAAGGGAACTGTTGCTCACATATTTCTTATTAAGCACATTACATGAATTCCGATTCTTGATATGCACCAATATAGTATATCAATCCCATACAAGTCCTTGAGTATATCAATCCCAAATTTTACAACATTTGTAAAAGCAAAACTTAACGGTTATAAATTACGGTTAACATATTCCCAGGAGAAACATAATCACCTTACGATAGAAGATTCGAGATTACCCATAAATACATAAATTCTTATAAACGAAGTTGGTTAAATTCTGTGGAAGCGGTATAAGCAGATGTATGGAATTAAAACAGACTGAACGCCTTCTTTTTAATGACACATAATTAAACGCTTTGAAATCTATTTAAAGGGAAACAATTCCAATATGTTTAAAGGGAGACAATTCCGTATCTTAAGGGAAACAATTCCAATATTTTTAAAGGGAGACAATTCCGTATCTTAAGGGAAACAGTCCCATTCTTTTAAAGGGAGACACTTTCTTATTTAAATGGAAATACTTCCAATATTTTAAAGGGAGACAATTCCTTATTTAAAGGGAAACAATCCCATTCTTTTAAAGGGAGACAATTTCTTATTTAAATGGAAATAATTCCAATATTTTAAAGGGAGACAATTCCTTAGTTAAAGGGAAATAATTCCAATATTTTTAAGGGAGACAATTTCTTATTTAAATGGAAATACTTCCAATATTTTAAAGGGAGACAATTCCTTATTTAAAGGGAAACAATCCCATTCTTTTAAAGGGAGACAATTCCTTATTTAAAGGGAAACAGTCCCATTCTTTTAAAGGGAGACAATTCCTTATTTAAAGGGAAACAATCCCATTCTTTTAAAGGGAGACAATTTCTTATTTAAATGGAAATAATTCCAATATTTTAAAGGGAGACAATTCCTTATTTAAAGGGAAATAATTCCAATATTTTAAAGGGAGACAATTTCTTATTTAAATGGAAATAATTCCAATATTTTAAAGGGAGACAATTCCTTATTTAAAGGGAAACAATCCCATTCTTTTAAAGGGAGACAATTTCTTATTTAAATGGAAATAATTCCAATATTTTAAAGGGAGACAATTCCTTATTTAAAGAGAAATAATTCCAATATTTTTAAGGGAAGACAATACCTTAATTAGGGTGAAATAATTCCAATATTTTTAAAGAGAGACAATTCTTTATTTAAAGGGAAACAACTCCATATTTATAAAGGTAAACAACTTTATATTATTTTTAAGGGAAACGAATTTTTAAAGGAAAGGAATAAGTGATTAAGGTCTTTAATTAGTAATCGCTAGCCCCTATCTGGTATTAGTTCGAACCCCCACCCGGTACTAAATTTCATATGAGAGGACTCTGTCCAGGTAGATGACGGAAGGCCGGATGTTCCACCCAGGTTTTCCAGCACCGTTAAACCTGGAAAGTGGCTAAAATGACCCTGGCTCTCGGTTCGTCCGTAACCACCAGTGAAATAGACGTCCCAAGTTTTATTTTCATATTTCAAGGTACAGTGTAACCTCTCCAAAGCAACACCCTTTGTGAGTAGCAAAATTATGTTGTTGTTGAGAGGCTGTTGCTCTAGAGAAGTTAAATTAATAGTTAAATCGAGCAGCGGGAAAAATCATGTTGTTGTAGAAGGGAGGTTGTTGCTCAAGAGAGGGCCGCTATGAAGAGGTTGTACTGTACTTTTTACGTCGACTAATATTAATAACACATTAATGTCATACACTCAACAACCTTCATAATAAAACGTTCCTTAATGCTACTGGTTGTTGCTAAGTAGCAAAAATAAAGATATCATCCGGGCTTAATGACCGTTTCAAGAACATCGAACTAAACTTGACCGGAAGTCAAATGGCTTGAAGTGGTCATAGTTTTATTCATAAGGAAACACTAATCGTGTAGTGCCTGCTTTAAGGTCTATTACCGTGATATTTACACGGACGATCATAAATGTTAATTACCCATTTCAGACAAGGCAAGCAATTTATTGGTCCGCTAGTTTTATTTCAAATTTTACAACTGTTCGAATTGCACTGACCAACCCGTCGTATCAACTATCTTGGTTGAAAACACTTCGTAAACTGTCAACACTCCTAAACTTAAACACGATTTATGGCTTGACAAGTTCAAACATCTCGAAAAGAATTTTTATTTTATACTGTCACACCTGTGTGAGTGGCCAACTCCGAGTACAGGCCACCCTGTTATAAAGGCTATTCATTTAAAAACCGTCATTAATTGTCTAGAACAAAAATGACTTCTAAATAAATGTCACATTTCAAAACGCCATAGTTTGTCTTTCCCAAGGGTGGCCTTAGTTCACAAGTTTGTCCGTTTACTGAAAACAACTTTATAAAATAGGTTTCCGGTGTCATGAAGTTAAATAAACGTTGGTAGAAGTGTAAATTTATACGTCGCAGCACAGTACATTCCGCTGATTATTCGGTCATTTTTTTATTGACCATTTTATTTGTTCGACTATTTCGGATATAATTCGACAGTTTCGTTTATTATCTTATCATTTCGGTTATATTGTGCCGCGGTCACGAATCGGAAGACATTTGAAAACAAATTTGCCCATCAGGGATGTAGGGGACGGGATGGGAGGGGTTTGGGAGAAACTGATTCCCTCCCCTCCATTTTCGGACAAAATCTAAACTTTGCCCCCACCCACCACCTCCAAATCTGAATGTGCTTCTTGCGGGCCTGTCTAATATGCCCCGCTGTAGGAAATTGAAGAAGATTTACTAATTGAAATATTTTTTGTACAGCAATACTTACTTCGCGTCTCCGAGTGCGTGTTTTCCACAATACTGTACATGTCGGCGTTAAAGACGTACGGCTCCCGGAAGTAAGCCACTCTATTAATGTGGACATTATTTTTCTTCGATAGATCCATCAGACTTTCTGCTGTTTCATTCCATATCGACGACGTCCCTACCACCATCGTAAATCTATAATTTAAGCAAAGTACCTGATTAACATTACATATCTCTACATTTTTATATCACGTGATATTCATGTGTTTACATCACGTGACGTTTATGTGTTTACATCACGTGATAGGCATGTTTTTACATCACGTGATATCTACATGTTTACATGACGTGATTTTTATGTGTTTACATCACGTGATTTGTATGTGGTTGCATCACATGATTTTTATTTGTTTGCATCACGTGATGTCTACGTGCCGACATCACGTGATACTTATGTCACGTGATATCCAGAGGAGTCGGCTGCTCAACGTGGAATTCAAACAAATTCGAAGATCACAACTTCGACAAAGACTAAAGCTAAAGAAAGGAGAGGATTGATTAGAAATACAAGAAATTGTGACCAGCCGAAGGATATTGCTGTCGAATTTTTCAATGATTAATCTTTCTTAAACGCTGCTTCTGTGTTTGACACAGCGATAAAAGCTTGTTGACCGATCATCCATTATCAACGCAGCCGTAAAAACATAACAGGCTTGACGACAACGTTGGCGTATCCGCAAATTCGATTTTATACATTACCTTTTATGACGTCACGTTTCAGAACAAAACACGGTGCCGGGATTTTTTTTTCGAATTTTAACAGACATAAACGTTCTACCGAGACATATCCTGCGGGATAATAATGTTTTAAATCATGAATATAACAAAAAGGTTGTGTATACGAAGAATGGATGTTTATTCAAAGTTTCCTGTGAATGCCAGTCTTTATCAAAGTATGCGCAAACAGGACATTTTGGCTTCAGAAACAGTGAAAAAAAACGACACTTCCTGGTAAATCATCAACAATACCTGCATGGAACTTCAATATTTAAGACCGCACAGTTAGAATTTTCGAAACCTGTCCTCACATTGACAGATAATTGATAAATAATTGATAAGTAATTGGTTATAGTGATTTTAGTGTTTAAAAACTAATGTATTTACAAAATTTAATCTTTAAAATTCGTTAGAAAATTAGCAATAATTGGAGATACCGTTTAGATGCCGGTTTTGATATAATCAAAGTACTGACAGTATTCTGGCTTGACGAAAGGACTTCCAGGACTGAATTGCTAATTCATACTATCTTTGAACATCCGGGAATTGTAACAACATTACCAGGAAGATTACATTGCTTTAATGACGTCATACATATAAAATTAACCGTGTCGAGTGGTGAATCATACTTCATGAACTATTTATGAAGTATGCTATTCAAGGAAAAATTCAAGATTTCAAAAATTCTTTTCGATGAGCAAACACTGTATAAATTGTTATTACAATACAGTGCACTGTATGTACATGTATTACTTTATCTGTTTTTTTTTTTTTTTTTTTTTTTGATATCCAGGAATTTTATACAGTATCGCAAAGATGATTTCGTTGTTTAATGACGTCATACATATAAATAACCCCAGTCAAGTATACTTATTCATAAGATATTTAAGAAAAGTTCCTGAAAAATTCAAGAGTTCATGATGAATTATTTTCGAATAGGATACGCTGGTCAGGGTTTCTTGGGTATTTCACTCAACCTGGAAATAATGAATTCGAATCACACTTCATCTCATCTCCCGAAAAGAAGAACTCGTTCACATTTCAACTTATAAGACCCCGGTGCTTGTTTTACGCGAAGCAGACAATTAAGCGATTCGATCATTGCAAGCAACAATAAAATTAATGTAAATTTGGTGTAGGATTACAAATTTCCCGTACAACATCAACAATCAAATTAATTAAATGAGGTGTTCTTAAAGTGTGGTTACTGTTATCTACATATGTGCAACTTCCGAGACACGTGCACCGATTAATAATGCTTCCGGTATACAAACAAACATGGTTGAATGACCGCGTGTGAGTGTGGGGCGGGGCATGCTGTAATCATTTTTCAATGTTTCTCGACAGCGACCGATTTGAAGCCAATCGTTTCATATTTGTTCTGTTTTTTCAATGGGTTTAAATGCTTTTTTCAGTTAATTATAGTATATACAGCGGCCGGTTCACTTTACCGGTTTTCCTGGATTGTATTCTAACCAGTATTAACTTACCCTTCCACAAAGTAGCCAACAATTTATACACATGTGGGGGAAATTCAAAATTATTTGTGTGAGGAACAGTGGTGTAAGGGTAAAGCCCCGGACTCCTAACAACCGGAGGTTGTTGGTTCGAATCCCGTCGGTGGCGGAATTTTACCGGAACTTTCATAATCCCTTCTTTCGGTGCGAGTACTGATAAAAATACAGGAAGCAGTCATCGAGAGTAGTTAATATAAGTTGTAAGAACTTGCTCTACAATCAATGTAAAAAGAAATAAGTTTAAATTAAAAAACAAATTATTATTTGTTCATTTCCATAGCATATAGTATGTCCTGCCACGACCGGGATCCCCGTGTAACAACCTCAGAGCATTAACCACCGCGGCGTTCTATACATAGCGTGACGTCACTACGTTTGTCTAACCTCTATACATAGCGTGACGTCACTACGTTTGTCTAACCTCTATACATAGCGTGACGTCATACGTTTGTCTAACCCCTATACAGAGCGTGACGTCACTACGTTTGTCTAACCTCTATACATAGCGTGACGTCACTACGTTTGTCTAACCTCTATACATAAAACTGATTACTATCCACATTTAGATAGTTATACATACGCTAAAAATATAGTTCCGCGGAAGGATTTAAAATGTCAAAACAACCATATCGGTAGTATGTTATTAACAAAATTTGTTTAGTTATGTAAAATGAATACATTGTACCATTTCTATTCTTGTGCTTTCGTCAATAACACTAACTATTCAATGAAACGCAATGTTGAAGTACGCTTGGCTCCAATGTGTACCATACGGTGACGTCACGCTATGTTATTGTTTATAATTTCCATTTTGTAAGTAGTTCCTGCAAATACCCATAATGCCCCGAGCAGAATAACACAGGTCAGTGCATAGCGCTACCGTAGTGTACACATTGAGGCCGCGGGCCATTCTTTAGATAACACATAGCGCAAGTATCCATCTTCAAAAAGGCCAAAAATGCGATTTTCTTTCCTTAATGCTCGGTTAGTTCACGGGATTGACGGGAAAAAAAGTTCAGACGGAATGCTGATTGAAATGATCTCCAAACGTCGTTTATCTGCAAAGTTTAATCATATTAAAACGCATCTCGTGTTTCTGTTATCTGCGATCAGACACGCAAAATGCCGCGCAAGATTAACCTGTCGGCAGGTGCCGGTGTTATTACATCTGCAGTCTCTCAATTAACATTACAAATAAAATTTGAATTTTCTAAATCACTGCAAATTGCCTGACTGGAGTTCCGAGATATATCTAACAGCATTTGAATACGCCAGCCAATTTTAAATATTCGTACGTAACAACGTAGTCAATAGAAGCATAAATGATAGAAAATAAAAATATCCAATACATTAATCAACATTTCCACTAGTTTCAGTGTAGAATTGACATGATTAATTCTGAAACTTTCGAACCAATATCAAACCTGTGTTAGCGGCCACCTCTGAATAAAAGCCATTAGTGAATAAAGGCCATGTTGTGAATAAAGGCTTTTTTATTACCATCATTGATAATTTTAGAACAATACATCTGAATAAAGGCCACCTATCAATAAAGGTCTAATAAAGTTTTTACTAAGGGTGGTCTTTGTTTGCAGGTTTGACTGCGTTTATTTGAGAACGTACAAACGAATGCAAACAGGAGACATTGGATACTGTCTAATCATTAATTGTCGTAAGGGATTTAATTTCGTGGCTTTCGTGGGTCGGCTCATCTACGAAATCAAGCCCCCACAAATTTTTATGCAAACGAATTTATGTCCCCACGAAATAGCCATTTTAGTAAAAACCACGACAATTGAGCACAATGAAAATAAATGAAAATACAGTAAATTGGAAATGTAGATAAAGGGTACGAAATAAAACCTAACGAATAGGGAGTAACATTTCGAGGGTTTTAGCTGACATAGTGATGCATATTCATGAGGATGGAATCAAGTCTGAATAACCCCGCCCCCTGTCCCCTAGATGTGAAAGAGAATATACCTTTTCCACTCGTAGTACTGTAGTATCGACATGATTGATTTGGACACCTTTGATGTCGAAGGCTGAGTTCGAGCGAATGTTTTTCTGTTCACTTTTTCTAATTCGAGTTTTCCGATCATTGAGTCATGGCATTTCTGAAATAGTAAAAAAAAAACATTTAACAGATTTTAATTTATAGAGCGTTTTTTTTTTTTAATTTGATTTTCTGGCAATTTTCATCTTTTTCTAACACTTCCTATCATTAATTCGACCTGTAATAGATTATCTCCCCTATTCTAATCACGTGACACCAAACTTAGGCAACCGTAATGGCGGAAAGCAATATGTTGGGAATTTTCGTCGACAAGATTTCGGTATTAAACAGTATATCAGCGGTGTTTTATTGGACGGTAATGAATGCGCTCAGACCTAATAATACAGTTTAGCTTTCTTATTGGCGAATAACACCCAAATATGCACTGTAACTTATTTTAGATGAATTGCTATGCAGCTTCTTAATTTGGAATAAATGGTGTTAGAATTTGCGGACGGACTAAACGATATTACAAAAGTCAGCCAATTGAACGACCGCCTACACTAATTTGACACACGGATAGATATGTCTAGACAGGTTGTAACAAGAGCGCATAATTTGTTTGATTGGCGATTATTTATTCCACTGTTGCTTAATTAAATGCTTTTTTCTACTGATACGACTTTTAAACAGCGTCTGGAAGATACATGATCAATCGCATTCAAACAAGCGCTTGATGATTCGTATACAATCAAACCTTTGAACAAAGGCCACCAATCGGAAAAAGCAAAAATGTGGCTTTTATCGACAGGTGGCTTATATCATGGGGTCATTATTTCTAAATAATCAATGACGGTTTTGTAAATAATCAAAGAATGACCTTTAGGGATGCCATTAATTCGGAGGTGGCCGCTACACACAAGTTTGACTGAACATGACCAAAAGCAATAGGTTGGAAGTTTGCAAAAAAAAGGATCTCATTTCTTTTCGTACTTTGGAGGAACGATTCGTCCCTAAATATGTTCGTACTTTTGGATCTTACTGTAAAAATCTTTACGACCGAGGCTAACACTGGCCTAATTCAAAGACTGAAAGAAGTTATATTTCAAATAAAGACAACATAGATATCAATAAGTTTAATAAGGGTTAAAATAAAAAAGCATTTATTATATTAAAGGATACTTATAAAACTAAAGACTAGGCCCTTATAAGAGCAGAAAAAATACAACCAGTCGGTGTAAATTTTCGGAATTTTCTGCGAACATAGGAACTTTGTTTCATTATCCCTCCATTCAAATGAATACTGCATTTTCATTTATTTTCGTAAGGCTCGATTTTCGTGTTTTTTTACGAAAATGGCTATTTCGTGGGGACATAAATTCGAGGATTTTGAATTTTGAAAAAAATGCCTTATCTCTGCGTTTGAATTCGTCGGCTCATCCACGAAATCAAATGATTTGATTTCGTGGATGAGCCGACCTACGAAATCCACGAAATTAAATCCTCGATGAATTTTAATGCTTCCATAGTAATAACTTGCTATTTATAACGATACAAACGATTATTTGGCTGTCACTCGTTCGGCGCGCATGATTTTCTATGCAGACAAAAGAACTACGTTTGTCTACAATATATGTTAATATGGTGTAAGCGGTTTTCTCGTGTATTTTTGAATGGTAACATTTCATGTTTTGAGGTTTTTCAGTCTAATCATAATGAGGGCTGTTCAATAATTAACATCAAATTTATCAATAATATCATGGAGTCTGTTTTTCTGTTGTATCCATGGCAACTGAGTGAGTATATTTCAACGAGAACCTTGGCCTCACTTAGTGATGTTTATTTAACCAGACTTAGAAAAATATAAAACGTAAGTTTCATATCAACTCAAGGTAGTATAAATTGATAAGGAGCGTTAGTACAGGTTCAATGGACAGAGTGAATTCCGTACAGTAAACAATATATCGCCGCACAATAAACAACATATCGCCGTTTAGTAAACATTTCGATACACATCCAGACTGGTTCCCGGTACTATTGAAGTGCACCAAAGGCTTTGTACAGAGAGAGAGTCAATGGGAACCAGTAGAGATCAAATAATAAAACAGGTACTTAAAATCCTGTTTTATTTGAGATTAATTTTCTTCATCCGTCAGTGTGGTTCTTAGAAACATAAACACATTTATCTCGCATATTTCATGTATTTGTCGAAATTTCTTGTCTGATGAAATGTTTTACATTGCATTTGAAATTTGGAAAAATATATCGCATAAAATGTGCCGAGAATATTTTATATTTCATAGAATTAAATACGGAGTCAGATTTCTTGCTTGTTAGTGACATAATTGAGTGTGTAAAATGTACTTCAATTTTATCGAACTCCTCACACCGGTTACGTCACGCTTTGCTACTATAATGTTAATGTACTGATCAAGGGAGGTAACCGCTGCGGGGAGTTTGCAATTTTATTTGTCAAAGAAGCTCGATTTGAAAATTAGTGAAATGACGTATTTCCGCGAAACGTCACGATGACGCTTTTACTGGCTTTTTGAAAAATATTGACTTTAATTTACATAAACAGTAATCAATGTGTTATTCAGCGTACATTTCATTTTCTTATATTTGTTTTTCTTATATTTCTACAAAAAGTAAACAAAACTTAAGAAAATCTCCGCCATGTTTACGAATTCAGAAACAAATAACATTGACATGTCGGTGTAAGGCAATAAAATCGTTTAACATTGGAAAAGGAACTATCGGCTTTGTAAACAAGATCAAATGTGTTGATTTTCACCAATATAATGGTAAAGTACAGTTAAAATCCCGCTTTCCGTCTTTTCCCGTAACTCCGGGGAGAAACGTTCAATAGTTTGTTTATATGAACTTAAGTCTGAGAACGTATGCAAGTATATTGTGTTTATTTCACATCGTAAACAAGCTAGCGATTGTTTATTTACACCCTAAACGTAAACGACTTAACGTCCATGCACTTGAAAGTCGCTTTCCACAAACCGATCCGGTCATTTGCCAAATCGTGAAATTCAACATTTCGTTGAATTTAAATATTTTGGCAATAAATTATAAAAATATTGCCCGAAGCGTTCCGATTTTTAAAAATATTTCGTTAAAATATCATTTCTTTGAAATAGGACATTTTGTTGTATGTCGCTATCAAGCAATATATATTTTGAATACGACAGTTTATGAAATCGAACTTTCCGTTAAATTTGTACATTTCGTTATATACTGCATTATATAATAATTATATTGCATTTTCCGTGATTTTTTACATTTTTTGGTATCATTGAATTGAACCGTGCATAATTTGTTGAATTTTTTTAAAAATCAAATGGATAAGATTGGTTAATAACTTAATTATCGTTGAAAGTGCATTCATTCTACTTTTTCTTATTTTTTTCACATACATATGTAATTACCAGTCTAGAGATTAAGTTCCAATTTTCCACAATTTAGAATTTATAAACCAATTAACTTCTATTCAATAGATTCGTAAATTACATGGCACAGTACAATGTAACAATATTTCTAACCCAATTACGATAAATAAAGAGAGTTAAGTTCGCGCTAGTTTTGGTGATTAATACAGTATCATCGCAGAAATTGTTTTCTCTCAAATTTCGAAAACAACCTGTCCGCTAGTTATTTCTAGATATTCTCTTTTTTGATGGTACAAATAACAACAACTTCGTCATCATCATCATTATCATCAATATAATCATTATCACCACCACCACCACCACTACCATTTTATCATCATCATCATCATCATCAACATTGTCATTATCATCAACACCATCATCATCGTCATCATCATAATCGTCATCATCATCATTGTCATCATCATAATTATAATGATTTCAAGCGTAAAAGCCGCCATAGATACATACAGTAAAATCAACTCTCTATATGCAAATTTGTACTTATTATTGATTCAAATTTAACATTTTTTATCCGTTCTAAGTTTATATTTATTTATTCTTTATCAGCCCATTCAACGGTTCGAGTCATATCAGAGCTGCGCCAGAGAGTCACTAGACCACCGAGCCGCCTCTAGTCCGTTCTAAAGACTTTATGCCATTTCCAAATCTTACTGCCTTTGTCCTACCTTATAGGAATAGATGGTCGTTTGATGACTGTTTGAAATGCAATAAGACTAGGTCTTAAAGAATAACGAAAATTGGAAGCGAATAATTATTTCCTTTTTTAAAAATTCTAGTATTAGTTTTTTCTCCTGTATGTCTCGTTTTCTCAAATCTTTAAGTTACATACTCTTGTGGCAGACTTTGTTTAACAATTTGAAGGTTGTATTTTATGACAGTTTATTTGCACAAGTATGCGACAGATAAATACAGGTGGTGGTGAAAGCGATAGTTAATTAACGAAATAACCGTAGAGCAGTACGTTTGTATGGTAAAACCTCCATAAAACAGCCACTTTGTGATAGTAGTAAAATTCAACAGGCCCTGAGGTTATAAAACTTGAGATCCGTCTCCAAGTTCAAATCTAATATCTTGTCTTTTAATGTTTCGCTAAATTAATTATTATCAGACGATGTTGATATTATTGTTACATTAGTCTGTCAGCATAATTAATCTGCATCTGTATTTAAATATTAATCAGCTCTGGTTTTTTTTCAACCCTAATACTTTGAGAATGGAATTGAGATTTGAGCTCGTAGTCTGTTCTCAAGTTTTATAACCTCGGGATCTGGTCTAGATATTGAAGAAGTCGATATTGAAGTTGACATACTTGGTCGTTACCATGATATGGTTTTAACATTGATGTGTTCAGAGATTGATCGATGGTCGAGTGGTAACGCGCTGAACCACTGAACGAACGATCGTGGGTTCAAATCTCGAATTTCTCAATGACGCTTTATTCAGTGTCCCTGTCCAAACTACCGAGCCGAGTACAGTAACTGTGTCTAGGGAAAAAATCACAGGGAAAAGGGCGAGGTGTGTATAGGTGCTTTACACCTGGAAAAATTAATCTAATCGAAAATTAGGGATATAAATACCCGGATCTCCTGTGTCTTATCTCCCCTGTCTCTGGGGCGACTTAGATTTGAGCATAGCTGCCGTTACATAAATAACTAAATCGAAGCGGTCACTGTGTGAGGTTTGACAGTGTGGTATTTTAAGTATGATTTTGACGTGACTGCACGCTTTTCAAATTTTTACAAAAATATAATTGCTTTCACAAGGCGTATTTAGTTCATCTGATACGATGAATAATTTGAGTTTCAAATTCCAGGACAGCAAATTTACACCATTAACAAACACTCATTATATTACTAATTGGGCATACTTTCAATGTGCAATGATATTGCAAATTTCTCATACTTATTTTGTCTGTGATTGTGGCTGGCTGCATGTTTTACATGTACAGTAAAACCTCTCCAGAGCGACACTCTGTAGAGCAACAACCTCTCTATAACAACACCTTAAAAATTTCCCTAAGCATATATTTACTATAAATTTAACTTCTGTAGAGCAACAACCTCTAAACAACGTCCAATATTTGGAGTTCCCACAGGGTGTTGCTCTACAGAGGTTGTACTGTTATCATTAATCGCTTGTCATAGGTATCCGAATGCACCGATATATAAAACTTCTTCAGACTTCTTCAGACTGGCAGTTCGATCTTTTGTTAATTATGATCAAACCTGAATTTAGTGACCACCCGTAGATAAAAGACACAATACGGACAACAGATACACTCGTAAGCACTTATCGATTGATAACCTTTTTATAGAGGTCAGTTGTGAATGAAGGTCGACCTGTGTTAAGTGATATAAATAGTAAATTTATTTCTTATATAAAGACCAACTGTGTATAAGATCTACACACCTCATCTCGCCTTTTTGGTGTCCGTTGTTCACAGGTTAAGCCGCGGTCATGGTACAGTGGTTAGAACGCTGGAATTGTAACCGGACGATCCGGGTTCGAATACCGGTCGCGGCGTTTTATACCCTTCTATGATGTTTTGATTAATCATTTATTCAACGAATCATTGAAGAATGGTCTTTGACGTGACGATGACGATGCTCCCATTTCGTCCACGGATTGTTGATTTCTGTACATATTATATAGTTGTCATCTTGACTATATTACTGCAGACCTTATACAGTTCTACTTTAAAGATGCTGCTGTTCAAGCTGTATATTTATAAATGCAGCATAATTCTGGCCCAGTGTGGTTTGTTTTATAATCAGTATATTTTGATGTGTTGTCTACTCAAACATCTTAATAATGTTAGATCATTTAATATTTCAATTCTTTTTGATTTTGTGCTATTTGATTGGTGGAAGGGATGTTAAATTCATGAAATAGTAACATATTTGATCATTTCTTATTTAATCAGTTTTAATTGATTAATCACTGAATTTTGCCTCTGATTAATCAACGAAATTTTCCTGGACTGATTACAATCACTAGTCATACCCTTCTGTGAATTTTGTGACAAACAATGTCGATTTTCCTCCATATACAAAATGTATATGGAGGAGTTGTCGGACTTCTTGTGGAAGGACAAGTTAGTACTGGTTAGAATACAAACCAGGAAAACTGGTTAGGTGAACTGGTCGCCGTATTTAACTAAAATGTTGTTGAATAAAAAGCGTTAACCCACTGAAACTATTCACAGGTTATTAGTAAGTTTCATCGCCAAGACTTAAAAAATACTGTGGAATCGTTAATTTTCGATGGGGAATTAATTTCGTGGATTTCGTGGGTCGGCTTATCTACAAAATAAGAATTAAAATCCACGAATATAATGTCCTTACGAAATAGCCATTTTAGTAAAAACCACGAAAATCGAGCCCAGCGAAAATAAATGAAAGTACAATAAGTAGGGTGAAATATTACAAACTTCTTCAAAGTACTACAAAGTACGCCCGGGTATTTGTTCAGAGATCGCGGTTCAAATGAAATCAGTATATAGAAACTATATCCCATTGATAGCTATTTGTCAGTCGATATAAGTCACATAATTGTTCTCAAAGTTCATTTTTAATGAGGTTAAAAAGTCAATTAAACACAAAATTTGACCGTATTTATACTTTACAGCAATTGGTAGGCACTCTTCGACACAAAGAGATCTAGGTATAGTAGTTTAAAGAAGAAAATTAAATGTACCCACCGTCCTAGGCCTAATTCTGTCGAAACTTGACCGTATTAACAAGTCAATTGTCCTTGCCAGTAAATAAAGAATTTTATTGAATATCTGGATAAAATGCTTAGTTTATATATACAGTACAGTAGAACTTGTGTTAGAGACCACTCTCTGAATAAAAGCCACTCTGTGAATAGAAGCCATTTTTGTACAAAACTGTTATTGATTATTTAGGACTAAGTAACCTCCGAATAAAAGCCACCTGTCAATAAACGGCCCCAAAGTTGGCCCTTGTTTGCAGGTAAAGAGAAAAAACACTATTTACCAATTCATGAAATATTTCACGATGACATGAAAAGAAGTCGGCAACAAAAAAGGCCCTCCTTTCCTTCATTTTGAATTATCTAAGCACCTTACTTACGTAATTGACTAAATTCAAAACAATAATCTTGAACCAAGTTCTCAAATTAATACAAGTTTACTTTAATACACTTATTCAGGTTACTCAATCGCTTTTCTTTTAATTATCAGCTATCCGAAAATAGATATCCGATATCTACTCGTGTCTGTGTGGGTAATTAAAGGGCGTGGTCTATTTGTCAGTGCATGCATTGTCTAATATAAAGTGAACACTCGAAATATACTGTTTGTTTGGATTAATAATTAATATTTACATATGTAAGGGTACAAGTGGCAAGCACCTGTTCTCCTAATTCGCACACATGTCCCCCCGATAGATCACATATTATTCAAACCCTGATAAAAAATGTTTTTTTAAGTAATTATAAGTACATCATGTATTACTATTATTTGATCATAAGCCTAGGAGGTATCGAGTGCTTGTTCAAATATTCATTTGACAACAAATCGGTGCTGACGGATTTACGAAATGAATTAAAACTTAAACCTTCAATTAAGGAATTATTTTTCTAATAGATTACTTTCTTTAAACAACCAATGTCTTCCCACACCTATAAAATTAAAATTTACGTCATCACTAATTCGAAATAATAATATATACTCCAACATGCGTTGCAATATAAATACAATAAACGACAGACACACCGTCAATATTGGGACTATATTTGGAACAAAGCGGTCTTCGGTAGTCGAGTGGTAACACCCTGGGCTACTAAACGAAAGGTCGTGGGTTCGATTCTCGGCTCCGCCTTTCGAATTTCTCATGGACGCCCTTTCAGGGTCCCCATCCCAACTACCGAGCCAAAGTACTGTGTCTAGAAAATGTCAGGAAAAAAGGGGCGTGGCTTGTATCGGTGCTTTACACCGGGCATGATAAAGAACCAGGAATAACTATTCGAAGAGAGTAGGCATATAAATGCCCGGTTCTCATGTATCTATTCTCCCCGCTCAGAAATGACCATCGCTATATACTGTAGAACTGGTTTTATTCGCGTCGGTTTTATTTTTCGCTAATATTCGCGAATCGAATATCTCGCGAATTCATAAATGTCGTGAATAAATGCTGAGTTTTATATATCCGAAAATGAGTATGTCCGAAAATACGCAACTTAGTTCTGTAATAGTATTTTATCATGGAATAATCAGTTTAGTTAATCTGTTGAAAGCAATATATTAGCAATAAACATATACTTTTAATGTTTTAAACATTTGGAAAATTTCCAATATTCTCATTGTCAAATTTAAATTATAAAGAAAGAACTAAAACCAAGATGGCCGTTAAAATGAGGCGATTGTTATATGTTAAGTTAAGTATATAACACACTCTTACACGATGTTTTTCTGTAGGCTGCTAGTCGGACACAATCCCACAAAAGCACGAACTAATTGTACTAGTGTATTACGTAGTTGCGAATATTTTGTCTTAAATCCGATAGTTTGTATTCGTTTCCACGATGTATTGTCTTCGGAAACGCTATAGTTAAAAGGTCAAGGTAAACCGTTTCATTAAATTTCTATGCGCTTGTGTAAAGACCCAACATCCGATCAGACTATCGGATGCAAATTAACTCAACCTCTACATTGTTTTATCAGTGATAGACGTACAGTGAATGCTGACTTACTGTACTGAATCTATAAATAGCTGAAGCAGACGATGGGCTTTTACAATAAACTCCTCCCTCTAATTCAAATTTGAATTTCTGTTATAAACTGTTTTGAAAATATAAGAACCTAAATCTTCATACATTTTGAAGTTTCTTATATTGACTGATAACAGAATCATCTTGCTTCATTCGGAATTTTTTTCAGTGATTAAAAACACCATTTAATATCAAATATTTTTAAAAATCTCTCCCTGAGCTGAAAAAATCAAGGGAAACCACCCACCAGCCATTACCTCCCTTTTATACCCATGTTGCGTCTTTAAGTATTTCTAATTATTATGTATAACATTATATCATATATTAAAAGCGTAAACAAATATTTCTTTATGATTACTCGACCTATCCTAAATTTACCCCCACCCACTCCACGACACCAGACTTTTTTTTATAAAGCCATAGGAACGGTACATCTACAATCGAAACTCCACGGCGTTTGTCTGAAGAAAGTTACGGAAATACCCGAGTACTTACGATTGGGACATCTACAATCGGAACTCCACGGCGTTTGTCTGAAGAAAGTTACGGAAATACCCGAGTACTTACGATTGGGACATCTACTGTCTCACTATTTTACCTTTCATCATGCTTTTATGAATAATGATAAAAAATATCCCAATACAACTGCCCGATTTTTAACGAGCATCATGTATAAACCAGAAACAAACGATTGTTTACGCCTAAATAAGAAATAAACGTCTGGAATGATTCCGTTGATCGATAAATATATAGAATCTTGCGTGTCTGTAATGAATAAGTTTCAGCGCATATAAGACTGCAGATTTTATAACGACAGTTTTCGTGTAAAACAAAGCATTTTAACAAGACGATCCATAAAACGTCGGCGAGAATAGATTTACAACCATGTACAAACACATCATACCTTCCCAAAATTGCCTCATTTATTAATTTATATTCATTCATTCATTCATTCATTCATTCATTCATTCATTCATTATTGCCAAATATCACAAAATTGTAGTAAATATCAACTTATGGAAATTTTAAAGGTGTTGTTATAGAGAGGTTGTTGCTCTACAGAGGTTAAATATAGTAAATATCAACTTAGGGAAATTTTAAAGGTGTTGTTATAGAGAGGTTGTTGCTCTACAGAGGTTAAATTTATAGTAAATATCAACTTACTGAAATTTTAAAGGTGTTGTTATAGAGAGGTTGTTGCTCTACAGAGGTTAAATTTATAGTAAATATCGTGGCCCTTTTTCGCCAAGATGGCGACCGCCAGATATCTTAGTTTAATCAGATACTCCAATGGGATAATATTCACGGTCGTTAAAAAACAATACAATAAACGTACGCAGTGCCGGGGAATATACAGTTGTTTAGACGACATTTCCTCTAATAAGCGTCTGGGTGAATAAGCATTCGATTAACTAGGGTCACGTGATAAATTGTTTTGGTGCAAAATCTAATAATCGTCTGCAAACAGCATTCGAGGATAATTTCAGGGACAGGATGCTAGAAAAACACGTATTGACACCAAGTGATATATCGTAGTTGCTTTTTGCTTTCTTGTTGAAAATAAATTTTCCGGCAAATATGCGTAATCCAAGGTACAAAAGAATAGATGTTATCATTTATCATGTGGTGTCACATATTGCTTTATTAATTTGTCTACATTCGGAAAAGATATACAGACGAGCCGTATGAACAAGGCCGCCCTTCGGAAAGACAAAATGTGGCCTTTTTTGACGGGTGGTCGTAATTTGAATGCAAATGTGTTATAAATAATTTAAATGTTTTTTTTCTAAAGAATTTGTCGAATAAAGGACACCCTGTGAATTAAGGCCATACTTTAAAAAACTGTCATTGATTGTTTAGAACAAAAGACCTCCAAATGAAGACCGCCTCTCAATAAAGGTCATACAATGTATTTACCAATGGTGGCCTATGTCTATGGTGCACATGTTTGACTGTATAAACATACACATTCGTTTTTTTTCTGGTCAATTTCACAATCCTCTATCACATGACACTTTCGGAGCACTAAGACGAACTGTGTAAACAAATCAAGATGGATATTCGCAAAATAAATATAAACACATCTTTTTTTTTGGCTCAAGAAAAAATATTACAAGATTTCGTGATATTACCGATATATTCCATAATTTCTCGTGACTGACAAGAATTATCTCAATATTGTACTTTCGTTTTTTGCTCCAAAATACTCAAGACTTAGTGTTTATATATCTGAAACAAAATGATTAAGTATCAAAAAAGGAATGGCCAATTTTGCAATCACGCAATGAAATCAATACATGGTTCCATTTTCCCTAAGACGCGGAAATCCCTCGTCGGTCATTTTAATGTGTACTTATATTTTGATACGCACGGGATTTCGAGCGAGCACATCATCCGCTTCCCAGGACAATTTTTAACCCATATAATTATATATAGAAGGGAAAAAAACTTCCGCAATTCGAATTTTCCAACGCATGATGTAAACTTCCATTAATTGCAACTCAGTACAAAACATTTAACTTATATATAGTGCAACGTGTGGGTACCTTAACACGTTTACAGAAAATGTATACTTTTACTACCTTAAAAGGTATCTTAAACTCGCTATTTAAGGTTTTTCACTCGAAAAATAGTCATTTTTTACAAAAAGACAAACGACATGTTATTTACCAGTTTAGAAATTTCGAAATCTATTTCTTATAAAATCATATTGTTAAATTGAACAACAGACTTTTCAGCAAGTGACGATAAATTGTGTATAGTGGGAGGGGCATGAGTCTCATTTTGTGTATATTTCTCTGTTGTTTTTTTATTCGCAAATATTCATATAGTTCATAAATCAATCATTAATACTTTAGTAATAATCATAACTACCTGCTCTAAGCTAACATAAAAAATCTTAATTACATATTAATAATCACGTCTAAGTGACTTATTAAACCTTTGAATAAAAGCCAAAATAATCTCCCTTTATAGCATGTGTTTACTTCCGGTTCGCTTATCCAATCAGGAAAAAGAATTCATTAAAGCGTTAAACCCTTCGCCATTGTGTTTATTTCAAAAAATGAAAGTTGCGCCTCCACATCATCGATAGTTCAGCTTTCCATAGCCGACACTTGCTCTGCGCGCATGAATTTTCATGCGGACCAAAGTACATTGTAGATCTACTACGTTTTTTTCTACATCCGTCATATATTTTTTTAATTTGTTCCCGTGCCATGTTATACTGCAAGCCTAAGTAAGTCGGCGCGCATAAATTTGATGTTGACCAAAGTACTACATTTTTTTCTAAATCCGCCATGTAATTGTTAAACTAGATTCCGTTCCATGTTATACTGCAAGCCTTAGTAAGTTCAGTATTTATGAGCACCTTCAGTACTTTGATTTTAATATGCAAAGTTTTTATCGGGTCTGGAATTTATGATAGTTAATTGGCTTGGCAATAGCAGATATCTTACGTTTTGTATTGTGTCTAAGATTGTTCGAGATTGACACCCAGCTAATTTAGTTTCGTCTGAATACAATTGCTTTCCGAGCTTTGCGGTTATTGTGACAATATAATTGTTTAAATGTCGCTGAACATCCTGACATGCAGGCTAAGAATTACTCTACTGCACGCATGCACAAGTCTGAGTGCACATTTTCTTTTCATTAAGTCGAAAAAAATGTGTTTATGGTACCAGCTTTTTTAAAAATAGGGCTGATCGGTTGAGAATTGTGTTTTACTTTTTTATTATTCTTGAAAGCCCGCTGAAAGGGAAAAACAGTGGTTCTGGATTTAACGTTCCATAGGCCTATTAAAAATACATTTGTACTGCAATTTAAACATCTGCGCTTAGACACCTCACTTATACTCATTAATATTATTAATACTGATATATGAAATTTTATAACATGCATTTTAGTTATAATTAATATGCTTAATTGGTTGTTTTTATAGACTTTTGGGATAATTTTGTTTGGCTATCACTGTGTTTGAATTTAAGAATTAGTTAAACAGACATTTTAGTTAATTTGGTTTTTATAGACTTTTTCCATAATTTTGGTCTGGTAGTGGTTACGAATTACTTAAACAGACATTTTAATAGAGCTATTGTAAGTTGCCACATTCGATGCACACTTGAAGTCTGATACTTTCACACTTTTGACGACATGTTTCTGAAAATGACGTCACTCCTTGAAGTTCACTTTTCACGTGACGGTACGCTATTAATTATGGCTCATTATATAATGGCAGTCGTTGACGGGTGTCTTTATTTACAGTTCTAAAGAAATAAATATCACTGTGACAAGGAAAAATTTATTTCACATTTAAAATGATTCCCGTCCTCAAATGTCGATTCATGTTCTTAGAAATAAATCCTGAACAATAAGGTACCCCACCCATATTAAATCACACTTGATATCATGAATTAAACACGTGTTGCTGGGCAAACAATATCAAGCACATAAATGTGAGATAAAGCAAGCGTCTATCAACATGAAACACGAATAAGATTAACTATACTATTCTTTTAATGAAAAATCGGCATTTTTTGCTGTAAAGTTCAATAATGACGCCACAGATCGAAAACATCTGCTTATTTAATTAGTGCATGAACTTTCTACATGTTATGCATGTATACAGTGATACCTCTCTATGCGACCATTTCGAGCCCATTACAACGGAAATTCATTTAAGGGTCGATTTTTTGAAAATTAACAATAGTTTTCCATAGCCGTCACTCTGCTCCGCGCGCATGTATTTTTATGCGGGCCTAAGTACTACCTTTATCTACATCCGCCATGTAATTGTTAAACTAGTCCCCGTTTCATGTGGAAGTGCACGTCTAAGATCAGTTTCCATGAGTACGTTCAGTACTTTGACTTTAAATACTTCCACGATGTATTTCGTATGCATTAGTTTATTTGCATATACATTTGTATTTATTTGAAATCAGTAGGCATTGAGGTCCATGTGAATAAAATTACCTCTAATTAAGGGACACCTGTCGACAAAGGCCATTCTTTAAAAAATGAGTATAAATAACAAAACGATCTTTGACCAAAGGTCACCTATCAATTAGGGCCACTTTCTGTCTTTCTCAAATGTGGCCTTTGTCCACATGTTTGACTGTACTTACGTCTATCAACACTAATTCATTTTGTATTTTTTTATCTGGCAATAATAGCAAGACGTGATTTCAGTTAAATCGCTCACAAACAACCATCTATCTAGTATCTATCATTATCCGGAATTATCTTAGCTCATTATAGGAAACGTTAACCTGATTAAAAACTCGATATTTTCTTGAAGAATTTGAGTAGTGCTAAGCGATTACCTGGTTTCCGGTCCAATGTTATGTTCTCGGTACACTGGTACCCGGTTCAGTGATACATTTTTGTACCCGGTAATGCTGTGTTCCCGGTACACTGGTGCCCGGTTCAATGAAAAATGTCATAAAATGTTATGTTACCGGTACACTGGTACCCGGCTGACATGTAATTTTATGTAGTATTACATTGTTATCCGGGTCAATTTGGTACATTTGTACCGCTAGTAAGTAATTATTATATCAAATAAAATGTACATAGAAAGTGACCTGTCACGTTCTTCCATAATTGGCTGAAATCTTGATAATATATAATAACTATAACATAAATGCTTGCTTACGTCTTTGCGACCATTATTTTGATTATAACGATTTTATAATGAGAGAGAATTGTAGTCTATGAACCCGTAATTCCTCAAAAATATTTAGTTCAAGGTAAAATGCGTGTACTTTCTTCCAAATTACTTTGGTTTTTTTCACATTACCACAAAACTTTTTTTTTAACAAATAAGAAAATAAACACTATGCAGAGATAATTTTCTTTTCTTCAAACTGAAGAGTTTAAAATTTGGTACATTCAATATAATTGGTCAATCGGTGTTTTTTATAATGATTATTTATGCGAATGGAACTTTAATAGTGTCTAAAAGAATAAAGGTTTCAATAGAAAATACAACCCGCTTTTTAGTTAATATAAAGGTTTTATCACGAACAAGAAAAACTATAACAAAACGTTATAGGTAGACGAATTTCAAGAAGAAGAGGTTATTGTTTTTTTTGTATGAAGTTGCTTTTTTCATAAAGGATATTGGTATAAAATATTTACATGATATGAGTAATACACATTATAATGATAAACATGAGTATTTGACAAATGAATAAATTCAAGTATATAGTTCACAAGCACATGGTAATATCATACCCTACATCAATCAAATAGAATCAACCCTAAATGTTAACGAATTCAACTTAAATCAGAGTGCCGCTCTGTCGCACCCTATAAACGATTTCGTATACAGCTCCCCTGGGAGCTCTATTCCACGAATACATCATCCGTACCAAATAAGAAGTTGTATTTGGAATACATAGTTCCCACATCTACACTATTTTCCTCCCTTGGCGGCCATCCTTGATGGCAAATTCGACAAGCATTGATAGAAGATATTTGTATTTTTGTTTTGTTAATTCCAAATATAGGATATTCATATGTGATAACTATATTTCCTTAAACTTTATGTGCTTATGGCATTAACAACTTCATGATTAAGTTATCTTCTATAAAATGAGTTGTTTAATAACCAATTTTCTGATTGTTCTATTAAGCACATAAGAAATTTGCCATCAAAGACGGCCGCTAGTTCAAAACAAGGGAGGTAAATATTGTAGAGGTGGGAACCACTCATTGTTGTTTGTGCGTTGGAAATAATTCCCAAGTTTCTAATTCAAGATAAGATTCATAAATAAAATTCGTAATGATGATAAATTCGTTGTATACACAAACATTTGACGACAAGAAATGCATTTACGATGCAATAGCCATGTAATAAATCTATATATAATCACCTATGTCTGCAGCTGTCTTCCTTCAGTGATTGTAATTATTACTACTGTTCGGAGATCAAATTATGTAGTCATACGTTACAATCAAATGTCATGTTATACTAGACAGTTGTCTAAAAAAAATCCGTCTTATCCTCCGTACTTCCGGAGGGAAGTTGAGTTCAGTGTTAAAGGGTCTAAGTAGGTAATATCTATCTTAAAGGGGCATACCCTACAACTTGGTGCATTTAGAATTAAGGCAAAATGATGATAAATTAGAAGCTTGTAAAGAAAAAAGCCGACGAAGAAAGTTTCAGCCAAAAATTCATCCAATTAAAAATAAAATCATAAAATAATATGTATTTGTGACACATACATTTAGTCATGGAAATTTTTGGGTGGAAGTGATTTATTATTCATTGCTTTGTTTTTTGCGGCTAGTACCTAAACTAGTCATTTTATGACCCATGTTCTTCCTGCAATTATCCATTACATGTATATATTGTTTTACATATACATCTAGCACATTTTTACACCTTCACAGAATGTTTGTCAGTTGTAGGGTATGCCCCTTTAAACGCTTCTATGTCTCAGAATTAATGTGGTATCGATGGTAACTATGATAAGAAATTGTTGTTAAGAATATAAAAAAACCTCAGCTAATGGATATGCCTTTGCAGCGATAATTATTGGATTCTGAGGTTTTTCGAAGGTCAAGAACGTCATTGCAAAACCAAAGGGGAAATAACTCAAAGAACATTTAATATTATTGTTGTTTTAAAATATCATGGTAAATCATTGTTTCTATCACGAAAACCTGTGCAATTTTAAACATTATCAAAATCGGTCAGTCCCATTTAGAGAAACTGCAAATTCTTCAAATTCTTTGAGAGTATCAAACTCATGTTGTTTTGTTGAGAGGTTGTTGCTCTAGAGAGGTTAAATTGATAGTAAAAGGGACATGCCCTGAAACTGAAGTGTTTCGAATAGAATCAAATTGGTATCATTTTAATGCCTAAATCAATTAATAAAAGCCCTGTAAAATATTTACAAAATATCCCGTACGTTTACTCAAAATACACATTTCAAGATTTAGCAAACCTGCCGATTTCGGCCTCAAAAAAGTATTCGTCATTTTCACAACTCGACCCTTTCGGTATCTGTCAAAACCGAAACCATCGCGGAAAAAATGTCAACAAACTGAAATGGCAAGTATTGCTCATGTTATGTTTACTTGAAAGGCAGCGCACATGCTCAGCTAAACTCTCAGACGTATCGGAAATATCGTTGTCGTCAATAAAAGGCTGACAGCCTTTTATTAAAATCGACATACAAATACCGACGCACGCATTATAGGGTCATTTTTTCAACGCACATTCTTCTTTGACTTTTCGGTAATAATTGGTTTTACAAGTAACAAACACATTTTTGGTGTACGAAAAAAAGACACAGCAGTTCCTGGGCATGCCCCTTTAAATCGTGTATTTGTGAAAAATAATACTGTTGTTAAAGGGAGATTGTTGCTTAAGACAGGGCCGCTCTGGAGAGATTGTACCGCGTACTGATTTTACGATTTGTGATCCTGTTGTCTAAAGTCATGGTGAAGAAATCATACATTAAAACGACTACAATGTAAATTTCCATTTAAACCAACTTCGAATAAAAATAGAGCAGAGTCCATTTAAGTGTCTCTGAAAGCGGACGCGTCAATTAAATTGATTTCTTTTCAAATTATCCAACAGTGTAATGTAAAACAAATAGAAAGTTCCACAATTATTTAAATCATCAGGCGTAATGGCGCTAAATGCCTCCATTAGCCGAACAATTTCAAACAAAGCCGATTTTTTGCCCCGTTTTATGTAACAATACAAACTTTAATATGTATTTGATTGTTCGTTTCGAACGAATATAATGTTTCTATTAATCGGACACGTTTAAAACGGAAACATTTGCCAATAAGAACTCAGCGGAGCAAAAACACAACATCATTAGTCACGTCGAAATTGTTTGTGTGCAATACTCGCCGGCTGATTCATATTTAACGCCATTTTTAGCAATATTTCAGTTATATACGGCGGCCGATTCACCTAACCAGTTTTCCTGGACTGTACTAACTTACCCTGCCACGAGGAGCAGGCAAATTCTATACACATATGAAGGAAAACTAGTTCTGGGTCCCATAACTAAATTGGTCTTTTTTATTTCGTCTTGTTGACCATTTTAGTTATGGAATTGTCCTCTTACAAAGTCAACAGCTTAAGACGCGTGTTCATGCGTCTATTGAACTAGATCAACTTACATACTTTCCGGAATGCTACGGACTTAATCTAAAGCATTTATGAGGAAAGATTTGAAATTAAGGGTAGTATGAAACATCGGCAAAATATTTGATAACTTTCGTCTGTTGAAGGTATATTTTAGGTCATGTTGATAGATTATACTATAATTCATTGAATTGTACACAAGTTTTACGGAAATTTGTGCGTTAAATAGGAAAACGAACGGGACTCAGATTGAGTCGTTTACCTGTTAGTTTTTAAAGAACAAGTGGCTTTGACGATGAACTGCAATGCAAACGTATCATCGTCAAAGACCCTTGGACTAGAAGGAAACTAGATATTTTTTGTCAAATTTGCATTGAAGGGTAAATATTTGCGTCTTCTGTAAGAGTTTGTATATCTGTATTAATGTATTTAATCGTTCTCTTTTGGACATACCGGTCAATTTCACATATGATCGACTGACAATCTTGCATTAGTATGTAAAATTAGTCCATTTTGGTGTGGCCGCATTTTTTTTCGACCAAACGAAATCGGGTCACATTCTAGCGTTTCTTGTCCGATTTCTCGGTAAAGGATAGATCTAGGAATTTAGTTTTGATCTTATTTGGTGCAAAAATATATACATGAAACCGCTTGAAGAATTCGTCCGTATTGCTTTATAATTTTGTGTTTTGTAAAGGTGGTGCTCATTCACCGAAACGAAGAGATATACACCTTCTTATAGTATATATACCACTTGAATGCCACGAATGGGGTTAAATTTTAGGACAATTTTATTTTTCATTTAAGGTTATTATGGGTTAAGTTATTTTGTTTTATGGAGAATTTATTACAATTTTACCATCACAGGTCCGTTACTTCTGCCTGTGGTTATTACTTGACGTCTTGCTACGGTCGTAATGAAGTTATTCAGTCGGTAAACAATTGACCACGAAATTAGGGTAAATCAATGACTGTATATTGTTCATGTAATTAAGCACATTTTCCCCAAGGGATCTTTTAGGATTCTCCGGTCCATTTTGAGTGAAGTAAATGCTAATGTATTTGCAACTCTATATCTCTCCTGGGTATAAAACAGGATCAGATTGTCTGTAAAAAAATATGTTTTTCTCGTAGGATCGGATTTCTTGTCAAGAAATTCTAAAGCGGGTGGGGCTATGTTACACCACGTGATAGTCACGTGACGTCACGTAATTGTTTTCGCGAGTAAGCGATGTGCCATTGTGCTCTCAGAATAAGGGGATACATTAATTTTGTTCTGAATTAATGTTCTGTCTAATCTAAAGATGGTTATTAGATATCGTCATATGAGTTAATTCCCGGGCTTATGACATCAGATTCTAAGAACGGTTCGGAAGATCTACCGTTTGTTATGTTATGTTATCTGATATTAATTACAATATTCATAAGGAACTTAATGCACATATGTTACTATCCCAACTCTCATTTTTTCTGATCTGTCAGATGAATGCTACATATAAAATTGATGTTAATCTGACAAAAATAATCACTATTGCCCGATTGTTATTATTTCTTTGCTAGTTGTAACCTCGGATGATAAACATTGATTGTAATTTATTTTACGTCATTTATTTTACGTCATTTATTTTTAAAAAATATATATAAGAGTTGTTGCCCTTGTTGAAAAATTGAAAAATATATATTTCTTTAGATATTTCATGGTGACCTATAGTTTTCTTTGTCAAATTATATTGATATTGTGTAATTGCATCTTTTTATCATGAGTGTGTGTTCATTTGTCTTTGATCCTTGAAAAATGGAACAGAACAGAACAGATTTTTATTTTCAAAGACGTGTACAAAGTACTTAGTCATATACATAGTAATAAACATATTTATATACATGGATAACATGATAAACAGACAAAAGAAATAAATAAATACATGTACATAGAAAGAGGACAAACATGTAAATATAATTAATTAAACAGGATGGTTGTTCTTAGCTCTAATGCATTTTTAACATACAGACAGTGTCTTTTTATCTTAATAAAAACCCTATGTTTAAATTCAAGTACTAGTATATAAATATCACATCCCACCGAGTAATATCGACTGAGGCGTTACGTCACAGGGTAACATTACATATTGTCATCTGCTGACGTCACATAATATAGTCAATAAATCACGTGTGGCATAATGATATGTATTATTCGCTATCTTTCAATTAGTTAAAAAATAGTTATTGATTTTTTTTTCAATTTTGTGTAAGTGCAGTCTCATATTAAATGATTGTAACGTGTTACAGCATAGGAAACTTTGATTGCAAATCTAAAAAAGGACAAAAAAGTAAATCAACTCTGACGTCATAGATAATGGATTCAAAACATGTTTACGTCATTGCTAAATCTCGTATATGCAAAATACATTTGTTAAGTAAATAGTGACATTTCAATTAATTTTCAAATAATAAAAAAAAAACATTTTGCACTCTCTATACGTTATGTTTGTTTGTGTTTTAAGCACTTTGACGTATATATGGCGACAGCATGTACTTTTCTAAAGTAATCATTTGATTCGATATTATGTGCTCACATGTCCCATTACGCTGTTTTTCCTTGTTCCAGGCAATTACGTACATGGAACTTTCTTTTAATTTTTAAAAATCGAGTGCAGGAAAATTGATTTATATCAAAGAGTAGCTCAAGCAATCGCTTTTTTTCTTTTTTACTATCGGTTTTTATTTTATTTTTTTGGTCGATATTGACATGCGAAGGTCAGGTAACTTTAACACGTGGGCTCGATATCACGTGCACGATCAGTCCCTTTTTTAAACAAGGGTCGTAAATGAAATTTCCTGTTTTAGACAACTGGTTTTAACGCTTTGTTTGGTGGATTTTTCAACGTTTATCTTACATCGTGAAATCCCCCAAAATACGTTTTATTACAACGTTTAGATGTGAACGTAAAAATGTACCAAAAATCACGAAGCATTCCCAATGAGTTTTTCCTTCTATAAATGGATTTTATGCACACAATTCAAACCATTTTCGGTCTCTGACGAGCATTTTTATGACTTGAACAATTGGATAGAAAGTAGTCTGAGACGATAGAACGATAAACATTCAATAAAAGACAAAGATCGTTTTCTCCTAATCTGAAATTTACAAACTTTCCGATCATTAAAATGTCAGAATAAAACACGGTTATCGCTTCTAGGAACGATAATCGCTCGTAAAATTCCTGCAGGCACCGGAGGCGAAAAACCGGTTTATCACCAACTTTATCAATAGTAGACTGGTATGTGATCAAAGTTCCGAACTAAGCAGTTTAAATCCCGTAAAACGAGAACCAGACCGGAAGTGATGCTTTTAAGAAAATAAAGATTTAAGTTACATAATGTATTTTTTATATTTTTATAACTTTATTATGATCAGAAAGCATTCACAGGAATTCTTATTTCTCAAAATGTCACTTAGAATGTGCTTTTATCTACTACATCACTCCTTCGTCTTTTGAATAGGGGGGGGGGGGGGGATACAGCTTAACTTATCGATTAACTTGTTGTATATGAGGAGTATAACAAAGCAGAGGCGTCGGAGCTGGGGCAATATTTCGGGGGAAAAAAATCGGCTTTTCTATTTCGAAATCATAAATCTTTAAAATTTATTGTCGATATTACATCTAAATCACAGCGCGACAAGGTGTAACCATGGTGATGACAGCCGCTGAGAGTACTCATGGAAAGTGAACTTACATAGACTCGTATTGCACCATAGAACGGGAACTATTTTAGCATGGCGGATGTAGACAAACGTAGTACTTTCGTGCGCATTAACATTCATACGCGTCAAGCGAGTAAAGGCTACGGGAAGCTAAATTAGAGTTTAAATGTACAAGGATTTGATCATTTCTGTATAAAACGACAGGCCAAAAATGTGAACAAAAGCCTCGCTTATGAAAAACAAACATTTGCCTTTATTTACATGTAGCCTTTATTTAGATGGTATTATGTTCTAAATAATCAATGACGGTTTTCAAACGAATGGCCTTTATTTAGAGATGGCCATTAACACGGGTTTGACAGCATTTTCTCCCATATGGCTCCTTAGCTCAAATTCGTTCACTTTCGAATTAAACTTATTTTGAACGAAATAAATACCAACAGGGGCTGTTTCACGTCTGTACGCCGCGATGAGTTCGTACAACTCTTGAATGGTAATTCAAATTAAGACGTTCAGGCATAAGTCTTTGTGAACTGGAAGTTGATAAGTTCAGCCGTCCATTCTCGTACTAATATAATTAGTTCGGCCATCAATAAAAAAAAATCCTGATTTTCATGCTACAAGCACTAGATCGGCCATTTCAAAAGTCCTCTGCTCATATAAAAATGACCTATTTTGACATTTTTCTCGCGTTTTTCTTATAGAATTCTAGTTTTTCGTTTTGAATGCAAGCCTTTTTGTAAAAAATGCCTATTAACCTAATGTTAGAAAAAAAGACGCGTAACCATGAAAAGATTATTTTTTAAGAATGGCCTTGGCTTAATTTTTTTTCAGGAGTTATTTGATCAGTTTACTGTAAATGAATTACACCAAGACGTGAATTACATTCTGGTCAAGACTCGTCAGTTTTTGCATCTAAAAACGTTGAACCGTGCGATAAATAATAATGACTACTGTTTGGGGTCAATTTTCCAGGAAAAAAACGCATCTTAACTACCGTTGCTATTGCTAGGATACCGTCCTTTTATGAAGTTGACGTTTTATTAGATCCAAAAAACTTCCTTGTATCGTTTTACTATGTCACTGAAATGGACGTTCTTTGTTCTTTAATCTTCGAAAAATTCTGCTTAGCAACCGTTGCTAGGATACCGTCCTTTTATGAAGTTGTTTTAAGTACATCGGAAAAAGTGCCTCGGGTGTGATAGGCAGGCCGCCATTTTGTTGTTGTTGTTCACGGGCTACTTTCCATCATGGCTGACCTTGGGAATCCAACGATGGAAACAATCTGTTTCTCTTTCAATGGGAACTTGATGCCCATTTTATCAATCGCAAACAATAAATACGTTTGAAAGGCTGCAATTCTGAGAATGATTCTTGAAAACGAGTACCTTGTTGTGAAAAGTAGTAATTGGAAGCCGCATAACCAAAATTTGTAACCCTACACTTAAGCACGAGGCCTATTTCTCAATTACGGAAATGTCCGAGTAGATACGATTGCTTTTTATCATGTGTTGTCACTGAAATGGACGTTCTTTGTTCTTTAATATATGAAAAATACTCCTTAGCAACCGTTGCTAGGATACCGTCCTTTAATGAAGTTGACGTTTTTATTAGTTAATATCTCTATTTCAAAGAACATCCTTAGATGTTAACTAGTATAATCTTTGAAACATTAGAACCCTTAAGGGACGAGTATAAAGATCTTTATAGTATCACATGACACTCGTTTACTTAATCTTATACTTAAGAACATTTTATCAAAATATCGAAAGACAACTAAAAGTCATTATTTATAAATCGACTAAAGAGACTATATGATGACGAATTGTTGCTAAGGTTACAAAGAGCTGTTTACAAAGACATGTCTGCTGGCTTTTTTTATTCTTCTGAAATTGTCGTATTTGGATGAATTTGTTGCCAAAGGATACGTTGACAATGACGCCCAGTTGTGTAAACATTGGTTAAATTTAATCGAATGGGTAAAATTTGAGGTTATATTGAAATTTTGGCTAGCTTTGTGTACAAGTTTGTATACCAAAACGGTTAAGATAATTTCTGGTTAAATTTAGTCCTTGTAACCGGTGTTTTTGATTAAGTAATCCACGTCATCTGTTTGCCTGCTTGCTCATCTGAATTGGCGAGGTCCACTTGGGTTAGGTAAAAGGGAGACAGTCAATGTTTTCTCTCGCTAAAATTAGGTTAACTGCTTAACCAAGCTTCAAGTTAAATCCCCAACATGGGTATAAAAGGGAGGTAATGGCTGGTGGGTGATTTCTCTTGTTTTTTAAACTGTTTTCAGATCAGAGAGAGATTTTTAAAATATTTGATATTAAATGGTGTTTTCAGTCACTGAAATTCGGAATGAAGTAAAATGATTCTTTTATCAGTCCAGATAAGAAACTTCAAAATGTATGAAGAGTTAGGTTCTAATATTTTCAAAACAATTTATAACAGAAATTCAAATTTGAATTAGAGGGAGGAGTTTATATGGTTTAAACCCATCGTCTGCTTCAGCTATTTATAGATTCAGTACAGTAAGTCAGCATTCACTGCATGTCTATCACTGATAAACAATGTAGAGAGAGAGAGAGATAGTTCATTTGATAAAACAATGTAGAGAGAGAGTTCATTTGATAAATAAATGAAGAGAGAGAGAAAGAGTTCATTTGATAAAACAATGTAGAGAGAGAGAAAGAGTTCATTTGATAAAACAATGTAGAGAGAGAGAGTTCATTTGATAAAACAATGTAGAGAGAGAGAGTTCATTTGCATCCGACAGTCTGGTCGGATGTTGCGTCTTTTAACCCAGTGGTTAGGTTTAACTAATGTTTATACTAGTGTGCGCAGAAATGAAAATAACATAACTGTCTGTATGTGACCTTGGCCGTTCGTTAGGTGCAGTGCTATCGAATTTAACTCCATATACACCCCCGCACATCACCACACACACATATACCGATTTAGAACAATCGTTCGTGATATTTCCAGTCACGAGTTACTTGACGCTGCTCTAAACCTTTGTTCCTCTTCAATCGAAAGTCAAAGGCGAATTGATTTTTAATTTCTCCTTTTTGTTCGTACTGTCAGAGGGCAATTAAGGACGGAATGCTTTTGTATTGTTTATTACTACGTAGCTAAATGGTTGCCATTGTTCGACGTATATTAGCAAATGGAAACCGTTTTGTAACATTTAGCTATTGTTAATAAATTGTTTACGTTTTGTTTACATTAAGGTAGACGGTTATGACAGTGAGTTGTAAGCGCTATAACCCGCCAACTAACGCATATCCGGTTTCCGGAATACTACCTTTTATCCATTTCCAATATTGTACGAATACAAAATTATCACGATTGAAGATACAATATGTAAGGCCAGAGTTTTTTAATTTTTAGATTTACGGGAATTTTTTCAAAAATGAGCACCAGGAGGAGGGAATAAAAATAAAAATAAAAGAGAAAAAAGTGAGCATCGGAAATAAAAATAAAAATAAAACGATTTAAAGTAACAAAAAATTTATTTTATAAAAAACTTGAATTGAAAGATTTCAAGAAAGATGGTGATCAAGGATTAAGAGTCAATATATTTTACCAGTTTTTCACACTTACCTACTGTTCGTAAAACATAAAATTCCACAACAATCCTAAACTATTATTGATCTATTGTTATTAGATATAAAGCACTGAATCACAGCTAAAATGTCAAACAGGTCATAAACACATGTGATCTTTAAACTCCTGGCCAACATCACACAAATATCAGAGGGACACCGACGGCAGCGTGCCTTTGATCTTTACAATTCACCGCTCTTTAATCCTGCCTCAGTTTTGGTCAATTTATGTGAGCAGACTTTTTTATTTTGGGTACCAAGTTTTAAGGTATATGGTACGCACAGGGGTGTCAATATTCCCGATTTTTGATGAAAATATCTCAAGAAATGGCAAAGTTATAATTAATTAATCTGCCCTGAAGGATATTCTTTAATGCAAACTGAGTTAAATATGGAAACAATGTGGTTGAAGCAAAAAAGGTCGGCCATGTATAATGTTTTTAATTTGGTTTTATTGACACCCCTGTGCGCCCTAAATAAATTCCAGAATCTTCACAAAATTAGGTCAAAGTGTGTGTAAAACTGTAAACTTTAAATCTGGCAGCTGAAGTATTGATTTTTTATCGTGCCACATGTTAGTTGTTAAGAAATACGGGATTTAACTGGTAGCCTTGACACTTTGTTAATTGCATAAAATTGACACTTACAATTTGCAATTTCGCAGGTAGGAATGTTATTTGATGTTACGTTCTTACACAAATTTTTTACACGAGTTGTGTTTTGTTATATCTTTTCATAAATGTTTAAAGCTTTTGTCAACGTCAATTCGCACGTCACCAATTTTATTTCAAAATACGGGATGTAGATACGATCGGCGGAAAAAATAAAATTAAAAACACGATTTTGAATTTTATTTTTATTTGACTTTTGCAATATTTAGACACGGCGCTCCCGTAAATCGAAAGATAAAAAAACGCTGGCCTAAAGGGACGTACTCAAAATTTCTGCTTTAATCGCGGTTTTGAAATTTGAAATTTCTTTCATTCCGGAGAATTATTTCAAATTTTAGTTAATTTTCCAACTTTTTTAAAATTTATTTCTGATATATGTACACTGCCTGCCTACTGTGTACGGGGCACTTTTCTTTAGACAAACGCCAAGGAGTACAGATTGGTTATAAATATAATCCTACATGGCGACTAACCTTTTTTATAACATAGTGCCAGGTCAACGTATGTGTCATCCTTAGGCATAAAGGCGTGAAAATGGGTGATAAAATAATCATGGTTCCCTCCGCAAATGCGCCAAAAGTCAGCATCAACTGTGAATGAATCACCTTTATACAGAAAATTTAGCGAATAATTGCGGATGCCAAAATGTCGTGATGTCGCTTCGCATTGTTTGAGGATCTTATGGAAGATTGGTTGTTTAGTATACATGTACATTTGTATTGTCAAATAAGTTTCCTCGTAAAATAAAGTCTTTTAGTATTATCACTGTGTCATGCCTCGAGTTGCCAATTTGGCACGAAACGTCGCAATGTCGTATCGCATTGTCGAGAGTACCGCATTGTCGAGAGTATCGCATTGTCGCAATTTCGAATTGCGTTGGCACAATGACGTATAGCGTTGTCGTACGTCGCATTTGTAGGGCACACGGACGATATTGTGTTAGTTTGTTTGACTTTTTGTCTATATTACTTGAATGTGTTGAGTACTTCCCATTTATCGCTTGCTGTGCTTTTAAGATTGATATTTTGTTCGTATCACACGAGCAATGACATTTCGCTCTGACAATCGATCAAATCATTTTGATAAAAGGTATCATTTTATGCAATAAATGTCTTTCCTATCCGGCGATGAAACTCTATGGGTATACTTTTATTAAATTACATTATTTAAAGAGATTTCAATCGCCAGTTGTTTAATAACGTGGCACTTCAGGAACTTATTGACAACTTACTGTGCAGCCTCTTCAAAGCAACACCCTTTGGGAGTAGCAATCATATGTTGTTGTTTCTCTAGAGAGGTTAAAATTATAATTAAATCGCGCAATGGAAAACAAATCATGCTGTTGTTGAAAGGAGGTAGTTGCTCTCAAGAGAGGGCCGCTCTGGAGAGGTTGTTGGTTTAAGAGAGGGCCGCTCTGGAGAGGTTATTGGTTTAAGAGAGGGCCGCTCTGGAGAGGTTGTTGATTTAAGAGAGGGCCGCTCTGGAGAGGTTGTCGATTTAAGAGAGGGCCGCTCTGGAGAGCTTGTTGGTTTAAGAGAGGGCCGCTCTGGAGAGGTTGTTGCTCTCAAGAGAGGGCCGCTCTGGAGAGGTTGTTGCTCTCAAGAGAGGGCCGCTCTGGAGAGGTTGTTGTTTTAAGAGAAGGCCGCTCTGGAGAGGTTGTTGGTTTAAGAGAGGGCCGCTCTGGAGAGGTTGTTGTTTTAAGAGAGGGCCGCTCTGGAGAGGTTGTTGCTCTCAAGAGAGGGCCACTCTGAAGAGGTTGTTGGTTTAAGAGAAGGTCGCTCTGGAGAGGTTGTTGTTTTAAGAGAGGGCCGCTCTGGAGAGGTTGTTGGTTTAAGAGAGGGCCGCTCTGGAGAGCTTGTTGGTTTAGGAGTAGGCCGCTCTGGAGAGGTTGTTGGTTTAAGAGAGGGCCGCTCTGGAGAGGTTGTTGGTTTAAGAGAAGGCCGCTCTGGAGAGGTTGTTGGTTTAAGAGAAGGCCGCTCTGGAGAGGTTGTTGTTTTAAGAGAGGGCCGCTCTGGAGAGGTTGTTGGTTTAAGAGAGGGCCGCTCTGGAGAGATTGTACTGTACACCTTTGCAAACTATATTTTATCCGGGAATATATTTTTGAGTATATATCTGCATGGGCTGATCAGAAGTATGTTACAATTTAATTTCCTTCGGAGGACAATCAATTTATTCTTTTCTTGTTGCTGCTTTTCAATGGGAAAAATGTTATTTCCTTAGAACTCGTCTCGCTGTTAAAAGCAACCACATTAAGAACAAACTTAAGACATTATTGGTGTGTTTAAAAACAACTTCTATTTCATCAGATTTTCAACATTACATGTATTTCATTTATATCATGGCGGGCAGTTATTCTAACCAGCTTCCCTGGACTTCACTTAACCAGTACTAACCGCATTCTATCCGCAAGTTAGAAAAACCTTCTAATCTAAGATACCTGCTATGGTGTCAGACCCTTCCAAAAATCAAATTGTATTATCCTAAACACACGAAGTATGTCACGTTGTGCTCTTGATAGCGCGCAGTCTTGATAACGACTCTGTTGACATCTTGCGACGAAATGGGAATGTAAAACTCAGCATTTTGAATATTGAACATAATTCCTTCAAGCGTGTCTTTACCCAGATGTACAAACTACTTTAAATGATGTTTGTCGTCTGTCACAAGTTCTGTCTTGTTCTTGACAATTATCTTATCTTAATGACAAGCCCGTATCTTTTTCGCGTTCCTTCGTGTGTTCGAATTGTTCAATAAAGTTTCTCTTTTATACTTTAAAGGGGCATACCCTACAACTGACAAACATTCTGTGAAAGTGTAAACATGTGTTAGATGTATATGTAAAACAATATATAATGGATAATTGCAAGAAGAACTTGGGTCATGAAATGACTAGTTTAGGTACTAACCGCAAAAATCATAGCTATGAATAATAAATCACTTCCACCCAAAAATTGTACAACACATTCCAAAGAGTTTCCGATCTTTTATGGAAACCAATATTTTTGTGATTTTATTTTTATTTGGATGCATTTTTGGCTGAAACTTTCTTCGTTGGGCTTTTTTCTTTACAAGCTTCTAATTTATCATCATTTTGCCTTGATTCTAGATGCACCAAGTTGTAGGGTATGCCCCTTTAATGACAGATTTTGGAAACTTGGGAATGGTTTTGTGAGATTTAGACGATTGCATCGCAAGAAAAATAGACAGAAGATATATTTAACAATTTGTCAGATGTACTGATACCATTATTTACTAAATACACGTGCGCGGTTTATCGTTTCCAAGGCAAAGTTTAGACTATAAGCTAATTATGTTTATATTACCTTGAAGAAACGAGTGATCATTTACTAAGTTATGTATACAAAGTTCAATTACATAATTTCAAAAGAAAACATTGGACGAATTTAACCATTTCTGATATATAGAGTATGATACCTTGATACTAGTTTACTCGAAATATTAGATAATCAGTATTTTAAATAAAAGGGACAAAACGCCTTGACTTGTATTTAAAGGGACATAATTCGGGATATAGATTTAAAGGGACACAACTCCATCCTTGTGTTAAAGGGAAATAACTCAAATTTTGTGTGAAAAAGGGGAACAACTCCAGATTTGCATTTAATGGGACACAGTTCCATATTTGAGTTTAAAGGGACACAACTCCATATTTATATTTAAAGGGACGTTACTCAAGATTTGTGTTTAAAGGGACACAACTCCAGATTTAAAATAAAGGGAGACAACTACAGATTTGTATTAAAACGGCCGCAAAACGGGATTTGTGTTAAAAATGCCCAACTCTAGACGTTATAATTTTATATTTTTAAAGTAAACTCTTTTCCCCGTTACATGTTGCAGTGCACCAAAGGCAAATGTAAAGAGAAGACAACGGGAACAAGTTTAGAAAATTACTTGAAAATTATTTGTCCGATGTTCCGGTAATATTCTGCTTTAGTTCGAGAAAATATCAGAAATATTGTCTTTCGATAAGAAAAAACCACCTTGTACGGATGAAAAATCTACGTTCCTGCGAGAGGATGTAATTAATATCAATTATTTGGATGAATAGTGTCTTAATTAATAGAGGTAGGGACACTCGTTCTGAAATTAAACCAATTAGAACGAGGAACGATACTTGCAAATGCGATAGTTTGGTCCGAAAATTCAATTAGCGATTAGAATGAGGAATTTGCTAGATTCACATAATGATATTAAAATAAGCAATTTATTAAAATAAGAGGGCCATAATGGCGCTATAATCGCTCACCAGAAAATCAGACCTTTAGAGAAGAACATTTTTTACTTTTTCCTATATAGGCCCATATAAATCAAGTGACCCCCCAGGGGCGGGGGAAATTTTGTCCCAGGGACTACGTGCACAACTTGAACAATCTTGGTAGAAGTTCACTTGACGATGCTTAACACCGAATATCTATGTTTCGATCTAAATATTGAGTTCAAATAAAACAAAATATAAGCACAGTCAAACCTGTGTTAGTGGCCATCTCCGAATAAAGGCCATCCTGTGAATAAAGGTCATCCTGTGAATAAAGGCCATCCTGTGAATAAAGGCCATCCTATGAATAAAGGCCACCCTGTGAATAAAGACCAGCCTATGAATAAAGGCCATCCTGTGAATAAAGGTCATTCTGTGAATAAAGGCCATTCTGTGAATAAAGGCCATTCTGTGAATAAAGGCCATTCTGTGAATAAAGGCCATCCTGTCAATAAAGGCCATCCTGTGAATAGAAGCCATTCTCTGAATAAAGGCCATTTTGTGAATAAAGGACATCCTTTAAATAAAGGCCATTCTGTGAATAAAGGCCATTCTGTGAATAAAGGCCATTCTGTGAATAAAGGCCATCCTGTGAATAAAGGCCATTCTGTGAATAAAGGCCATCATGTGAATAAAAGCCATTCTGTGAATAAAGGACATCCTGTGAATAAAGGCCATTCCGTGAATAAAGGCCATCCTGTGAATAAAGGCCAGTCTGTGAATAAAGGGCATCCTGTGAATAAAGGCCATTCCGTGAATAAAGGCCATCCTGTGAATAAAGGACATCCTGTGAATAAAGGCCATTTTTACAAAACCTGACATTGATGACAAATGACCTCCAAATACAGACCACCTTTCAATTAAGGCTACATTATGACTTTCCGAAAGGTGGCCTTTGTTCACAGGTTTGACAGGATACTGAAAAATAGTCCGAAATATTAATGATCGCTAGAATGAGGTTGACGTTTTAATAAAGTGAAGTTGTAATGAAAGAACCGAAAAATCCCTTCTATGATCTTATCTGTCCCATTTTTTACAATGTTTATGTATATTTCTAGATTTAGTTGCAAATCCTCCCCTCCCCCCTTCAATCCGGTAACCCATTTTTAAGGAAAAAACTCTGAAACTATCATTCAGTACAGGGTATGTTTTGTTGGTGCGATCTTGGATTTTCCGTTATATTCAATTTTAGTAAAGAAACCCCTATCAGAACAGATATTTAGTAAAACCTCAAAAAACCGGACTCTTTGAAAACCGTACTTCCTAAAAACCGGATTTCCGTATAAATCGGTTGATTTTTCAAGTCTTATTTTTCCGGAATTTTCTACAGTAATCGGAAAATCGAACTCTCGGAAAACCGGACCCGCAAAACTCGGAATTCCGTGAAAATCGGTTCATTTTTCAAGTCCTATTTTTTCCGGTATTGTCTAAAGTTCCCTGAAAACCGGATTTCTCAGTCCGGACGAGGTCCGGTTTTCATGTGTTTAAAAATTACTGTACACGCATTTCAGAAGTGTCTTCCAATTAAAAAATTATCTCTTAGAGGAAGACTGGAAGTGAAAATAAAAAAAGAGTTAATTTATCAATGATCCGTAAATCAAATCAAACACTGATTAGATAACTCATGTTTCACACCAACGAAACAAAAACTAAAAATTCTAATAGAAGAAGCGAAAACTGTTCAGAATAATAAATTTATGTGCATCGCGGGACGTTTTTTTGTCTATTAATCTAAAAACGTGTGTCAGTATCATTACGTCGGAACGTCAGTCTATGCGTTTTTTTAGCATTCAAATAATAAATCGTGTATAAAACTTGGATACTAAACTAAGTTCCTGTCTGTATAAATCGTCGTCTACACAATTCGCTCCCACTCCTCTTAAAAGATGACCTTTATAACGGATACACGTGAAACTACAATTAAACCTGTGAACAAAGGCCACTCCCTGAAAAAACCGTGAAAACATGGCCTTGATTGACAGACGACCTTTAATCGGAAGTCAATTTGTTATAGATAATCAAGGACGTTTTTTTCAAAGAATGGCCTTTTATTCAAAATGTGGCCTTTATTCAAAGTGTGACCTTTATTCAAAGTGTGACCTTTATTCAAAGTGTGACCTTTATTCAAAGTGTGGCCTTTATACGAAGTGTGACCTTTATACGAAGTGTGGCCTTTATACGAAGTGTGACCTTTATACGAAGTGTGACCTTTATACGAAGTTTGACCTTTATACGAAGTGTGACCTTTATAGGTTTGACTGCACGTAAAATAAAAGTAATACATGTACAAGTTTACATATTTTCTTTATAATTGCACAAAAATACCGTAACTGGATGATTAACTAATGTGACCAGGTACATGACCTTTGACCCATTTTAAAATTTGCATAATTCAGAGTGAAAAAATCAGTCACTTATTATCTAAATACAGAAAAATTGTCATTTTTACAGTTATCCGAGCGATCCTTGTTATAAACACCGATCTTGACGGGTTTTTTTTTGGTGGAAATATTTTCCGCGGATGAATCACTCGTCGCATCTAACAGCTGATATTTTTTAAATCTGTCTATCCTACTTTTTTGGGGTTACGTAACCTTAAACATGGCTGATTTTCTGTTAGGTTAACCGAATAAAACCGACGTTTAAGTGCCAAGTTTTGCACTGGTATGCTCTGAGATAAAACAACTGCTTTTTTTCTATATGTACCAATGTTGACGTTTATTTCAAGGCATATAAATATTTACGATTTGTCGGGTGTAACATTTCGTAAACCATTTGTGTAAGTTTATAATTTATTTTTGAGAAGTGTGAACTAACTAGATACTACTTGTATAATATTATATGATTTTGGGTGTTTTCCCGCCATAGTCTCTAACAATCTTTACGCGAATAGGATTGGAGTATAATCCATGGACACCCTACCATAACGGACACTCTGGCATTAGGGACAGTAATTGAAAGAACTGTCCTTTATAGAGGACTTTTTTACTTTTGAATAACAAAATTTAATTATAAAAAAGGCGTTTAACATTTTCCCGGTCTGTGAGCAGCGGAGAAAATTTTAGCATTGAATAAAAGAACGCAAATACATCAGCGTTATGTAAATGAATGACTTTCTGACAAAATACGCGAGCTGTCATCGGTAAAATATTAACTTTCATTTATGAGGAAGCGAGTTTTTTTGCGTAAAATATTTGTTTCGAAAATTAGATCGCAAGTTTTTATGGCGTCAACAAACTTGTTTGATTATTAGACAGTTGGCTGTTGACTACCGGTGGCGCTACAGACGGTCAGTTAATAACGAAAGGCGACGCTACGGCCGGTTGGTTTTTTTCGACAGGTGGCGCCAAAAAAAGCTTGGTTGTTGACAATAGGTAACGCTACAGAGAGTTAGTTGTTTGCAGGTGGCGTTACAGACGGCTGATCGTTCAACAGAGCGCAATATTTTTACGTTAGCGCGATGACCTTGAAATGATCGTAGGGCAATAATTCCGAATAAGTCGATACTGATTTTTGAAAGCATAGATGCTCAAGTGCAAAAGATTTAATATTGGCTCTTGATATAAACCTTGTAATCAATTCAATTATAGCATAGTGATATATTCATTTTCAGCCTGTTTTTTTTGCGCAACAGATAGACAAATCGCTTAAAAACTATCACCTTTTTCAAGGCATTTGTATCATTAAAGTTGTCTTCCAGTAGAAAATAATCACGGTGTTTCGTTTTAGACCAATCCATATACATTTCTTATCTGATATACAATGTCCTCGAACCTACGGACGTAAAAGTATATTCTCACGCAAATAGAATTAACACACATCACAACCTCATTAAAATCTATTACAAAATGAACCGTTCAAATGAATCTGTCTCTACAGCAAAAAATAATTCGAATTCCGCACGTAAGACCACCAATTAAATAATGTTGGTTTTGCGGTGATGCCACCCCGAACGTTTAGACAGTGCGTACGTAATATGTAGGCATTCTAACAGTGTAGTGTTTGCTATGAACACTAAGCGCTGGAATAAAAATTTAAATCAAAGTACTGAAAGAAATCATTGAAAGTTGAACTTGAAATAGACGGAACGGTAACTCATTTAACATTTGAATTGCGGATGTAGAAAAACGAAGTACATAGGTCTGTGTAAAAATTCGTGCGCGCCGAACCAGAAGTGTGTCAAAATCGTTTTTTGTGATGGAGTATTGTTTAATGAGTTGGACGCATGACCGCAAACCAACACTTTTTAAGGATGTCCTGTACGCAGTGATTGCATTATTGACTCCCGGATAATAATTCATGATTATTGCTTTTATTTAACACACAACAATGTCTACGTCGGTTTCAATGGATTCCGTCGACAAAGAAACTTAAATTCTGGCAGAGGTTGGTTTGTTGCTGATTCTGATGTTTTTTATCTACAGATTTTATCATTTAATCTTCAGGTATTTCTTTCTTGATGAAAATATACGACTGACGTGTTCCGAATTTATCTGTACTGTAAGCAATACAGATAAATTTATTTAAAGCATTGCCATGGAGGTCTGGTGCGAATCCGAACAGACGAGTGCGCACTGGTGCGAATCCTACCCAAGCCAATGTTATATACGGTCAACCCTGTACAAAAAGGCCAGTATTAGGAAAGACATATATAAAGTTGGCCTTTATTGACAGGCGGTCTTTATTCAGAGGTCAGTTTCTTCTAAACAATTAATGACAGATTTTAAATAATGGCCATTATTCACAGTGTGGCCTTTTTTCGGACGTGGTCGCTGACATAGGTTTGACTTGATTATGCAGAAGTCATTTTGCCCAAAATAATTCTGGTGTGGTTAACCGCTAACAAGAAAGATTTTATTTATCCTAACTCGCATTTCCAGCACCAAGTGACGATCGACTGCGTACGCCCCTGATGTTACGGTCCGTCTATTTTATTTCACGCGTAAAGATTCGTTCAACGCCTTCTGAACTGATAAGCCATATCTTATTGAATTCTTAAATCTTAATCAACGAAGAGAAAGTGGGAAAAAAACGATATTGTCTGAATTATTCCGAAGATAAACAACCTATGTAACAATCGTAACTACTCGGGCATTTCCGTAACCGAGAAAGACTTTTCTTTAGAAAAACGCCGAAGAGTTCCGATTGCCTATGTCGCAATATTTGCTTCATGTATGGTGAAGAGTTACTGCCAATAATTCGCATCGGCGGAAATGATCGTTGGGAACGTTGCGTTACGTACAGTTGGACCTTGTTTCCGATTGGACGTGGGAAAGTAACTAATTTCGATTTAATCAGTAATGTCACTTAATTACGCTTCCGTAAATGACAGAAAATCAGAAACAAAATGCATTTTTCTAAGACAATACATTGTAATCGGCGATATTTTTCTACAAACCCTGGTGTGAAATTCACGTGGGAAAATTCTCATTATATAAACTGTAGCGATTACTGACATCTGAACAATACAAAACATTTTTTTTTTGTGATCTATAAATAAATAATCTAGTCACTGATTTATTTCGCTTTATTTTGAAAGAAAGGGAATACTTTAATAAAAGTATTGAAATTATATAAAGAATACTTTCAAGTGCCTTCTGCACTAACAAACAAACATTAATTGATGTTTGAAAACCAATTGACATTTAAAAAAAATTGAAACTTTGGCCGACAAGACGTTAGTCAGGTTGAAGTGGTCCGAATTCACCGGGAGAGGTTCGTATTGGAGTGGGTCGGATAGGCGAGGTCCGTATTGGAGTGGGCCGGATAGGAGAGGTCCGTATTGGAGTGGGCCGTATTGGAGTGGGCCGGATAGGAGAGGTCCGTATTGGAGTGGTTCATATTGGAGTGGGCCGGATAGGAGAGGTCCGTATTGGAGTGGGCCGGATAGGAGAGGTCCGTATTGGAGTGGGCCGGATAGGAGAGGTCCGTATTGGAGTGGGCCGTATTGGAGTGGGCCGGATAGGAGAGGTCCGTATTGGAGTGGTTCATATTGGAGTGGGCCGGATAGGAGAGGTCCGTATTGGAGTGGGCCGTATTGGAGTGGGCCGGATAGGAGAGGTCCGTATTGGAGTGGTTCGTATTGTAGTGGGCCGGATAGGAGAGGTCCGTATTGGAGTGGTTCATATTGGAGTGGGCCGGATAGGAGAGGTCCGTATTGGAGTTGGCCGGATAGGAGAGGTCCGTATTGGAGTGGGCCGTATTGTAGTGGGCCGGATAGGAGAGGTCCGTATTGGAGTGGGCCGTATTGGAGTGGGCCGGATAGGAGAGGTTCGTATTGGAGTGGGCCGGATAGGATAGGTCCGTATTGGAGTGGGCCGGATAGGAGAGGTTCGTATTGGAGTGGGCCGGATAGGAGAGGTCCGTATTGGAGTGGTTCGTATTGGAGTGGGCCGGATAGGTGAGGTTCGTATTGGAGTGGGCCGGATAGGAGAGGTCCGTATTGGAGTGGGCCGTATTGTAGTGGGCCGGATAGGAGAGGTTCGTATTGGAGTGGGCCGGATGGGAGAGGTCCGTATTGGAGTGGTTCGTATTGGAGTGGGCCGGGTAGGAGAGGTTCGTATTGGAGTGGGCCGGATTGGAGTGGTCCGAATTGGAGTGGTTCGTATTGGAGAGGTCCGTAATGGAGTAGTCCGTATTGGACAGGGCCAGATCTGAGTGATCGAACAGTTTCTATTTTAGTGAAATAGGGGACCATAAGGGGTAGGGAGCAAGCTTTGTAACATGCAAACAAACAAACAAACAAACAAACTGTATAAAGTCACGCGAAATGTAACTGGATTGAGACAATATAAAATTTGAATGCAGTACACATTTCGCTCCGGAGATATACACGAGGCTTAGAAACAATCAGAAAGTATACAAGGTTGAGAAACGAAAACAAAATACTGCCGTAAAGAACTGAGGTCTTTGACCGAACAGCGCTGAGCCTCATTTAGAATATACAACAAAACACAATGCAATCTGTTAGCTGGGTTGTTCTGTCAATCAGTTGGTTGCCTAAATAACGGATAAAATTCACACTAATTGAAAGCATCTTGTCTGAGAAACATATTGTCATAGAATACAGACAAAACTGATTTTTAAACGATATCGACAGAAAAAATGTCCTCTTTTTAGTACAAAGCGGTTAATTTTATATACAATATTAGTCATACATGTATTAATTCTTATACTCTTCTCTATGTATTTAGATTACTACTATATATAATATGTATACAGGTCATACGAATTACCGCGAGTCTAACTGTTTTTACTTAGCTTAAAATTCATGACAGTACCAGTATGCAATCATAAAACCATTTATAATGAATCATATAAACCAATCTTCTTTGTGTTTAAAAAAAACATAAAAATACTCTAAAATAAAAACATATACGTCAACTGCTTGCATTCCTCGACAAACTGACGGCCATATTGATTTTTACCTTGTATACTTTTCATAAAAAATATGTACATGTACATGTATTGCTTATAAACAGAATTGAATTGGAACAGCTATAGCGTAGGAGGAAGTCCCTGAATGTACACCTAGGGGAGGAGCAGTAGTGTAGGGGTAGAGCGTCGGACTCCTAACCCGGAGGTTGCGGGTTCGAATCCCGTCTGTGGCGGAATTTGACCGGAACCTTCACAGTCCCTCCTTTCGGCGCGAGTACTGGTCAGAATCCAGGAAGCAGTCACCGAGAGTAGTTAATATAAGTTGTAAGAACTTGCTCTACAATCGATGTAAAATAAATAAGTTTAAATTAATGTACACCTAGATAGCTTTCTCATTTGTGAAATTTGGCCAAAGACGGGATTTGAATCCAGGCTATAGATTACTAGTTAGAATCACTACCCAGCGGAGATCAACTTGGATACAATGTACATAAAGCTTTATGCACGACGGCCATAAATTTGTTTGACAAAATTGAAAACAATGACCCTCCCCGCCCTCCAAATAAGGGAATTGAGAAACAATCCCTCGTAATTGAAGAAAATGATATCATTAGATATCACCAGACTAATGAGTCGTGCTACCAATTACTTCCGGAACGGGAATGGTTTGTGTAAAAAAAACCATCTATACCATATCCTTTCTGACATAACAGATAATAGCATCGCTGTGAAAATTATATCTATACAGCGTGGCGTACATGAACATTAGTTATCCGAGAATCGCTTGAAATAATGTCAAACCTGTGAACAAAGGCAGGCACCCTTGGGAAAGTCACAATGTGATTCTTATAGACAGGTGCCCTTTACTCAGAGGCCAGTTTGTTCTAAAGTATCAAAGAATGGTCTTTATAGACAATGTGGTGTTTATTCGGAGGTGAATGCAAACACGGGTTTGCCTGTAAGTTCGTGTTAATTGTAAACAACCTTGTATTAAGTTATCGTTCAGATTTTGAAATTTCTGCAATAAATCACATACGACGCGAAGTTTGTCCTAATTTCGATACATACAGAATGAATACATGTATATATAAGTACCTCATATTCTCTGTACCAGGTTCTCGGCACATTTTATGCGATATATTTTCCAAATTTCTAATGAAATGCGGCCACAATAAATCATTGAGTCCGGTTTCAGGGAATTCCGGTTGTCAAGGAGTCCGGTTTTACTGTACAAAGTGACATGTATTTAAAAAACCCGAGTCAAAAAGACTAGGTCACTCTGATATTATTTGAAATCCTAGTAAGAAGATATCACTCCAATCCGGACCTCTCCCAACCGAACTACTCCGATCCGGACCTCTCCCAACCGAACTACTCCGATCCGGACTTCTCCCAACCGAACTACTCCAATCCGGACCTTTCCCAACCGAACTACTCCAATCCGGACTTCTCCCAACCGAACTACTCCGATCCGGACTTCTCCCAACCGAACTACTCCAATCCGGACTTCTCCCAACCGAACTACTCCAATCCGGACCTTTCCCAACCGAACTACTCCAATCCGGACTTCTCCCAACCGAACTACTCCGATCCGGACTTCTCCCAACCGAACTACTCCAATCCGGACTTCTCCCAACCGAACTACTCCTATCCGGACCTCTCCCAACCGAACTACTCCGATCCGGACCACTCCCAACCGAATTACTCCGATCCGGACCTCTCCCAACCGAACTACTCCGATCCGGACTTCTCCCAACCGAACTACTCCAATCCGGACCTCTCCCAACCGAACTACTCCTATCCGGACCTCTCCAAACCGAACTACTCCGATCCGGACCACTCCCAACCGAATTACTCCGATCCGGACCTCTCCCAACCGAACTACTCCGACCCAGACCTCTCCCAACCGGACCTCTCCCATCCGTACGTCTCCACTGGTTAGCCAAACAGTATGTAACACAAGTACAGCATCAGGCAATATTTAAAGTACAAAACCACGTTGGCGGTCATAATTAATTCAGTAACAATGAAAAGCGAGCACTTGGGTGCAGCACTTGGGTGCTAAATATTTATATCAATAATAACCATGTTTGTCTGGAAGTTATTTTTAAGGACCAAAAGAAATGATTAAAACGTCATTAAGTCATTGCAAAAAATATTTTGCCAGAATATTCAGACAGGTTTTATACTTTCGTAAATTTGCACTTTGTCCTCGTTAGCTGGCTTCATATTACCACAGTTTAACCTCCATAAGGCACAAATAGGTCACCGAAATAAAAGTAGAAATATGGCCTGCTAGTGTGTTTTTTTTTCACCTTTACGGGAAAGATTGCGGGGCCCTTAGAAAAGGGGGGAAATACCATCTTAGGGGCAAATATGGGGGAAACAAAACAATGCACACACATCATAACAACAGTAGAAATAATCAAAGTACTCATGGAAACTGAACTTGCATAAATAGTTCTGTTTACCGGTACGTATTGCATTTGGAACGTATTGCAATATACCGGTATTATCGCGTATCACTACTCTTTTGTATGTAAAATTTAATTCCATTAAAGGGGCTTTTTTATATACCATGTTCATTTCAGTCAGAGAGAAGAACGGGGTGGGGAATTTTCGGCCCCGAATCAGTGCCCTAAAAACACAACCTTCACCGGTTTACAGTTTGCCTTTATTCCGAAGTTAGTTTTATTAAGAAAGACCTAAGGTCACTTAGGGGGTTTGTAATTCATAAGTGTCACCATAACTTGTGCATTAATTAGATTGTATATTGAAAAATAAGGCAGACTGTTTATCTATTAAGAGTTCGTAAATCTTGGCACAAGGCACAATTCGCGCCTTTATAAATTATGATAAGTATAGACTATGGCTGTATTAATAATTGACTTTTGGCTATTAGCTTAATGTATTTTTGCGCTTTTGACGCAGAGAGATGTAAAACCATTATTTGTGCAATACTCGAGTTTGTAACACACTCATGAGAATGGGTGGAAGGACTTTAAACGTGATATCTCACCGAGTTTTGGGATTGCATTGTTTGTTTTGTCATCTTGAACTTACAGTACAACCTCACCGGAGCGGCCCTCTCTTGAGCAACAATCACCTTACAGCAACAGCATGTTTTTTTCATCGCGCAATATTACTATTAAAGACGTTTGCTACAGTTCGCTACATTTTTTTCACATAATACATATAGGCAAAATTAAATCTGATCAAGAGATTTTTATAAAACTTTGCAAGATTGTAGCATAGGATTACAGAAACATTTAAAGCGAATAAAAATTGGGCGTCACTGATCTCGTTTTTGAGTTATTTGCGCTTGAATTTGACTTCTTTTTGCTTATTTTAGGTCATTTCAATTAATCAGAAAAGACAATATAAATGTTAAATGGAATTGCATGAAAGGGTGTTGCTTTAGAGAGGTTGCACCCAATTAAGTAAAAATATAAGGTCATAGATACAGTAAAACCGAGATAAGTGACCGCTACTTCATAACGATCATTTTATTACATGGCATTCGGATAACACAATTCGGATGATCGGGGTTATTTTACATTTAAATATGTAAGGAGAAAATCGACACCAAATATTCATTTCGGATAACAACCAGGTTTTGGATAAACCGAGTTCGGATAACCGGGAACACCAAGTTTCGGATTATTCAAGTTCGGATAATCGGGAACACCAAGTTTCGGATAATTCGAGTTCGGATAATCGGGAACACCGCACTTCGGATAAATGGAAGACCCGTCAATATTCAAATCCTTTGGTGGGGGGGGGGGGGGGGCTTAAAATCGAAGATTGACTGAACTGGAAAATACAGTAGAACGCAAGGAGGTTTATTGTTCGAATATTTTGCCATACTATGCTACTTTTCACAATAACCGTGTTTCGCTGTATTATGATTTTTTCCCACTTTTTTTAATAAGCTCACTTATACACATACACACATACATACAATTGTACATCTATACATATAATCGTATTAAGATTTTTCTACATTGGGGCATCGTGCGAATCACTTTGTCATGTCAAAATGTGGAGATAAATTTTGAAAATGAGTAGTCAAACTATAATATACTGTTTTGTAAGAGGTTCTTTACCGATACAGACCTCTCGCGTTTCCCGTTTTTTTGTAAACATAGTATTTGGCTCGTTTGTTTAGATTGGGGCACCGATAAAATGTCCCTATAATATCGGAAGACGGAGCCGAGATTCGAACCCACGACCTATCGTTTAGTAGTCCAGCACGTTGCCAATACACTACCGATCCGTCCAATCCCTACGCTGAATTAGGAAGGCTAGGTAGGCCAGATATATACTGATATAAATAAGTAGATTATTATCGGTATTGAAAATATTTGTGTACAGCATGAATGAGACTTATGTATGTACATAAGTCCTTGACTACATTAATGAGGAGAATTCGCTTCGTGAAATATTCATCGTCTTTCTTCGTCTCTAATTAGTCATAGGAATTCTTTATTAGACGGGTCTTCGTTCAGCTAACACATAAACACGTGTTTTATCACAAATACTAAACAATTCATCAAACCAGTCCATGCTTTGAAAAGAATTGCATAAGCCTGGGCTCTGATTGGATAGTTCTGTCCGCGTATTTGAAATCACGTAGCTGAATTGTTAGACTGGTTTACGACTTTTTTTTTGTTTATCCTGATCGCTATTTAATTGCTCAACTCTTTGACTTTTAATATGGTACACAGTCTGAATGTGAAATGCATTAAGTTTCATCCTGTGACATTTCACAAGTATTTCTCTAAATGCGAGGATTCTGTGAAATTTTAATAAAAACCCTTCCGGGGGCAGCATTGCAATTAAGCAGAGATTTCCGAACATCAGCATAAAATTTCACAACATTTTATGAAACTGAACAAACTTTTCATAGCCGTTGCTCGCTCGGTATGCATGGACATTGATGCAGAACAAAGTACGTACTTCATTTTTCTAAATCCGCCATGCAAATGATAAACTGGTTCCCGTTCCATTTTTGCAAGTCCATGTAAGTTCAGTTTCCGTGTGCACTTTCAGTACTTTGATCCATTAATGTTTTAGTAATTTAACTTACAAAATCATTATCTCAAAATGGGGTGGACAGATTTCGGAAATGTTTATAAATTTATAGGTTTACATGATGGAAAATGACCAACCACGATTTTTAATTCTTTTTTTTTTTTTTTTTTTTTTTTTTAAATAATGACATTCCTTTGAGTTATTTTTTTAGTTTATGTCTTTAAATTTGCATAGAAGTCTTTGACTAAGGGGGTAGCCCATTTTTTCAAATATTACACAAAAAATTGAACTTCCATTTTATTAAAAGCACATGGTAAAACGATACAATTACACAAAATCAGTCTTATTTGATAAACAAGAATATAAGTCACCATGTAATATCTAAAGAAATTATTATTTTGCTTTTTTTTCAACAAGTGCAACAACTCTTACAAACTTTCAGAATGAGCCGTAAAATAAATTGAAGTACATGTATCGAAGAAATAACGATAAGTTGGTTATACAGTGCCACCTCTCCAAAGCAACACCCTTTGGGAGTAGAAAAAAATATGTTCTTGTTGAGAGGTTGTTGCTCAAGAGAGGGGCGCTCGGAAGAGGTTGCTCTGTATGGTTTTTTTGTGTTTTTTTTTAAAAACTATTACTTGTTTGTATAGCATTGAGCAAATATGTCATAAAAGTACAAACATGTACAGTATTACGGATGCAATAGCCATTGCCAGCTGTCACGGTTTATCAGGTGACTTATCAGAGAAGTTGTCACCCCTTGGAAATCAACCTATTACGATATCGATGACATGGCGGGTGACAGGTGCTCTGTATAGAGTTATAGGAGAAGTATTTTATTAACTTAATTAATAATAAAGACACTATTTTTTAACAATTATAAGCACACTTTTGCATCTTTCTTCTTTACAATGATATCGATTTCACTTAGGTTATGCATTATCTTCTTGCTTCCCTGGTCGTTAAAGTTAAAGTCCCATTAGCTTTTTGCAATAAAAAAATATGCAAAAAACAAGCAATTGCTGATATTATCCCAAGATAATTATTACTTATGAAACGAGCCCTTTTTCTTCTAAAAACACTCATTTCGTTGTGAATTTTGCTTTTTTAAACTGGAAATAAATAGAGGACGTAACGTCACTTTATGACGTGTGCATAGCATGACTGCGGGAAAACACAGCTGTTCTATAAATAGTATTTTTTTCAATGATACTGAAAAAATACGATAGATGTTTCGGAAACAATTTTTCTTGCTATAAAGTAAGCACGGGAGGAAAACACACCGGATTCCTCCGTTATAGGACAAACACAAACTATTACGACCGATACATGTATATGCTTATGGAACTTTAAACACTGAGATAATGGCTATCTAGCTCCATAGATAGATATTTATTGCTACGTAAGGCGTGATGCCGAAGAATACATAATATTTCTCAATATACAACGATATCAATTATTAATTATGCATCAATTGTATAATATGTAAAGTTGTATTGGCAGTAAATAATAGAAATTGAATAATAGGAAAGTGTAAAAGCGGTTTACACATTTTAGACTTTGCAATCTCTCAATTTAAAACATTTAGATAAATAAACGGTTAGATATTTATATGTACAGTGCAACCTGTTCAAAGCAACACCCTTTGGAATTAGAAAATTTATCTTGTTGTTGAGAGGTTATTGCTCTAGAGAGGTTAAATTAATAGTTAAATCGTGATATGGGAAAACATCATGGCGTTGTTGAAGGGAGGTTTTTGCTCAAGAGAGGGCCGCTCTGGAGTACTGAAGTAATATTGGATTTTTCCTTTCACCAGACTGAAATTAATTTTGGTATTCAAGTATTATGTCTACGACAAAAATGTAGAGGTGTATAGTCAAACCTGGGTTAGTGGCCATCTCCGAATAAATGCCGCCCTGTGAATAAAGGTTTTTCGTTGAAAATACATTACTGATTATTTAAAACAAACTGATCTCCAAATAAGGGCCACCTATCAATAAAGGTCGCATTTAGACTTTCCCAAGGGTGGCCTTTGTTCACAGGTATATCTGTATATCCTTAATTTTGACGATCACAAGATTTTTTCCACAAGCAAAAAAAAACACACTTCAAATTTACGAAATATAATGCAAAAAAATTAAATTTGACATTTGAAAAGCACAGATGCCAACAGCGATAATCAACTACGTTGAGTACTCCATATTTAGCGATGTTATTATACATAATATAAAAATGCTTTAATATTGAGATATTGTTAACAGTGAGTAAACAAGGTCGAATTTGAGGGATAAGGCGAAGAAAAATATGTTTGGTTTTGGTTACATAATGTTACTAAATATTAGTGTACGTAGGTCGGGACTTTTTTGCACTTGAAAGCGTGCGGAGCGGTTAAACACTCAGCAAGTCGGCGTATTATTCGACGGGACTAACAAAAAGTCTAGGGCCGCCGGTGGAAGTAAATATAGACTAATCAACCAGAAACAAACATTTTTTGTTAGGCCTAATAAAAAAATGAACACATGTTATTAATTTGATTATTTTTAGATTTTATGAAACCACTTGCCATGAAGATGACACTTCATGTACGTCCTGGAAATAAATTTCATCAAATTTCGGTGAAATAATTTAACCACATCCTAAAACGAGCGGCAATTAGTCATCACGAACCCTCCATACCAGTTGTAAAAAAATATGATAAAATTAAATGAACAAAATAGTTAGATTTTGGATGACTTTATATCATCGAATTATCATATATTTCTTTTAAACACCATTTAATAACATTGTCAAATCAGTATTTAGGATCATCGTGTTTTTCTGAAATGAAATCGGTAAATTCCGTTGTATTCCGTTGAGATTTCCGACAAACTTCGGTAAAATCCGGAAATTCAAATCGGCGCTACTGTCATTATAGTTCAATTTCTATTATATAGGCTGTGATTATTTCACTGCTAGAAATATAATAACTGTTGAAATGAGATTTGAAATAACAGAACAGCTGCTTATATTTACATGCATGTACAAACCATAAACAAAATGGCCGCCTTGTCATCGATTGCTTCATGTTTTTTGGACAAATCTCAATTCCATAATCAAGTGGCGTAAGAAACGGATATTTCGCTGGACAAGAATTGTATGAAAAAATAATCAAAGAAAAGCACCGACTATGATGGACAATGATACCTTCTGGCTCAGATTCAAATAACACAACTTGAAGTATAAAAACCACGTAACCCGTAACCAACCAAAAACCCGGTCATACCATTATACGGGAAAACACAGTTATGCTTAAACAAGAAATGTCTTTAAAAAAGACAAACATCGTAGAAATGTATTTAGTCATATTTATTATATATTAACTCCGCTGGATGTTAAACGTTTGTCAAGAACGTGTGTATACTGTATATAACGTAAGTTCGGCCACCAAGAATACAGTCCCGTACATTTTTATTGTACAGATTTTACAAACAGAAAAAGTACACATTGAACATTTGCTGACCCACTGGTATAGTAAGTATGGCCTTAATTTTTCCATTCTTGTGTATATTTCCATACGCCAGAGTATTTACCTGCTTTAAATTCATAACAATACTGGTATAACAGCAAAATTATGTAATCATGATATCATTTAATATTCATAAACAAGGCTTTTTCGAACATAAAAAAGATATTAAATAAACTCTCAATAAACAATAAAATCGTACATCAACTGCTCGTATTCTTTGACACACAATGATAAAAGTGCCGGATAAGAAAGCATACTGTCCTAAACTTCCAACCAATGTTAAGTATTTTCATGTCAAGAAATGATGTCAAAACTGAGCCAAAGACCTATACTATATGTAAAATATAGGTCTTTAACTGAGTTTAGTTAAATATGAGAGGCCACCCAAAACATTGGTACTGGTTTAAACTTCCAACCAATATTCGTGTTAAGAAATTAGGCCAAAAGTCGAAACACAAAGAAACGATTGCGAAACAATGCGAAAGTTATCAAAAACCAAAGTACTGAAAGTTCTCATGGAAACTTGACTTAAATGGACTTGCATACATGGCGGACGTAGAAAAAACGCAGTACTTTGGTCCGCTTCAAAATTCATACGCGCTTAGCGAATGACGGCTATGGTAAGCTGCATGAACTATCGTTCGATTTTCGAAAACCAAATTGATAATTCTGACGTCAGAGTATACCAAAGAATAGAATAGAACAAGAAAATATATAATTTCAAAATCGATTTTCAGAACGTTCAATCAGCGTAGGATTTTTTCTATAACTTATTCTATACATGTCAAATCTGTCACAATATATAAAACCGAATGACAGACTTAGTTCTGAAACTCATATATTAGGCCATCATAAAAAAATGTTTGTTCTGGCTAACTAACACCCAGAGACTTTTCAGCGGGTATAGGTAAGGTAAGAAAATATACTTTTATCTACAAATTATTTTTTACGTTGAACCCAAAATACCTGTCAAAATGCTATTTACATATTGAAAAAAAAATACCCAATTAACCAAAATAGTGGGGTAGGTCCGTTTTTAGGTGAATAGGCAGCGTAACCCCCCCCCCCCCCCCCCCCCCTCCAAAATAAAGTTCAAAGTTTATTGGCAAATAGCAAAATACATTGCCTTTGGCCATTTAAAACATAATATGGCAAAGACAAACAGATATATATATATATATATACATATACATAAACCATCAAGTGAGCATATGAACAAATGTATGATTAAGACAAATCTGATAAATCAAGAAACAGGTACAGAGTTAAGTAATTTGGAGCGACAGGACATAGCATGTTTAATAAATTTATCAATATTTACTGTTTTCCTAACATTTTTGCTAGACATAAAAGAGATGAATTTGTTAATATTTGGCCCATAAATTTAAATCTTAAATCCTTATATGGGCTACAACATAGTAGAAAGTGGTATTCATTTTCGATCACATTTTGATTACATAAAGAATGGTCTTAGAACGATAATTTTATCTTTATTTTAAAGCCCCATAAGCTTTTTGCTATAAAAAATAAATGCAAAAATCAAACAATTGCTGATATTATCCCAAGATAATTATTACCGACGAAACAAGCCATTTTTCTTCTAAAAACACTCATTTCACTGTGATGTTTGCTTTTGTGAACTTGAAATATGTAGAGCGCGTGACGTCACTTTACTAAACGTGTGCATAGCATGACTGCGGGAAAACTCATGTGTTCTATAAATAGTATTTATTTCAATGATATTGAAAAAAATAAGATAGTAGTTTCGGAAACATTTTTTCTTGCTATTTAGTATGCACGGGAGGAAAACACACCGGATTCCTCTGTTATAGAACAAACAGAAACTATTAGGACCAATACATTTATAAGCTTATGGGAGTTGCAGGATTGAATATGGTATTTATTCGGAGGTTTTCTTATTCTAAATTATCACTGACGGTTTGTAAAAGAATGGTCTTTAATCATGGGGTGACCTTTAATCACAGGGTGGCCTTTATTTGGAGGTGGCCGCTGACGCATGTCTGACTGTATTTATCAATAAAATAATGTCGATTAATGGAGAGAAATTTAAGTTTATATATAAACTTAAGCTTCATACAATTTTCTAATATAATAAATATATATATTGATAGAACTGTTAACTTATTGAAGTTCACTATTAATGGGGCGGAAATATCAGATTTCGTGCCTTAATATAGAATTTTGTCTAAACATTAAGAATGTATTGAAGTACGATAAATTTGAAATCACACATATTTGTACAAAGTATTTAGTCAGGTGTTTTAACTACATTTTAGCTGTTCGGCAGTTGCATACCATACGTTGGTACTGCGAAAAGTATCGGATAATATTAAGTAACGTTACAAAAAAAGTATGTTTAGACAGTCATGAAGAACTGTAATTTGTAGCTGATTGTGATATAAACCTTGTGATTAAAAAAATACACGTACATGTGTATATCATTAGAAATTATCAACAGAATGCATGTACATAAAAAGGTTTAAAATCCGTGCATGTATCTCCATATCTATCATAATCAATGGGGTTCGTCATATGCGATTGGAGCCCCAAAAACGCACGAAAATATACATGTATATGGGTACAGTAAAATCCCTTAAAACCGGACATCTTCCGGACTGGGCTAAAAGTCCGGTCTTCGGAGAATTCCGGTTTTTACAGAGCTTTTGAAAAAATATCCGAAAAAAATCCGATTTTCAGGGAATTCCGATTTTCAGGGAATTCCGATTTTCAGGGTGTTTCTGTTGTTGCAATCCCAAGGTCAGCCATGATGGAAAGAAGGCCGTCAACAATAACAACACAGGTGGCCTGTCTATCATATCCGAGGCATTTTTTCTTGGGACAGACGGGAATTCTGATTATAAAATTAAATGTTTCAACTTACATAGCCAATCATTGGGAGATTCCAGGCGTCAGCGATCGTTGATTCGCATAAACACGTGGCATCCGGTCCGATAAATCCCACAGTTCCCTCCCCGTAATGTGACGTCATGGCGTTAATGGCGTTATCCGAGCGTCCCTTTGTATCGTTGAAATAATAGCCCAATTTATACCCTTTTAACAATGACGAATTATTGTTCACATAATCCAATGCTAGGAAAAACGCCCCAGCAAAAAGTTTCCCTTCTGCGCTAGTGGCGCTCATGAAGGACAATTTTAGGGTCTTTGTATCATTTTCTTGAGTTAAATCCCCTTCTTGGGCACCGCCCACATCCTGAGCGCGGGCTCCATCATTTACGCAGCTCGCTAAAGTCAAGATTGCCAGGAACCACGCAAACACTATCAGGCACGTATTTGCAGACGACATATTAAAAATCTACAGCTCACACTACACGAAACGACATAATTATTAAAGACCTTCTGTATGTTTACATTTTTTTATTACAATTTTTATTATTTCTCGTGTCCAACGCGGACTCAATCTTTCATTTATTCTATTTTTCACTTTTATTATTCTATTAAATTAACTATTACATGACTGTGCTTTTGTCTCACAGAAATCATAATTACACTAAAAACTAAATAATATTATTTCCTTTTTTCTATATTCCACAAGGATGTAATTCAAACAAACAATAGAACGTCCTACAGTCATATCAGTTAATATTTTTTTGACAGTAAAATTCCAACCAGCGCGTAAATTAAGATAAAAACAGCCTCCACTTTTTTCTAGAATAAGCGTTGAGCTCTAACAATTTTACGCTGATTTCCCAGAAAACATTGTTATTTTCCGATTTCGTACGGAAAACTTCACCAAAACGACACAATATCGAATCTACAGACGAGTATCTTAGCAGTTCAATAGTTTACTTTCTAACAAACAATACTATAAACACGTTTATTGTATATATAATAAATAAACATATACCACTGAATGGTTTAGCAATTTCTCTCCGCAAAATAATTGAAGTTAATGACGGTCAAACACCGCCTGATGTGTTGAAATAATTTCTAACCAACTCGTAAATTATCTTCTACAACAAGACATATCATCCAATTAAATAACTCTTAAAACGATAAAAATCCAATTTTCTCGTAGCTCTAGTTTCCACGCCACATTCTGCAGTTGCGTTTAACTAAGTATATTGGATCAGACAAAAAAACAGTCCGCTCCGTATCCTAGAATCCGTGATCGAAATAATCCGCCTCTTAGCACGGGAGGCCGTCAAATGATTCTAACCGTCTTGAATTCAAAGTATACTATTCCAGAAAGTTAACGTGATCCAGTTTAGTTTTTTTCAGAACTATACTAGTCTGCATAAAAACATAACCAAACTTTTGTTAAGAATAATAGAAAGTAGTATTAGATAATATTTTTTTTCAGATTTTTCGCGACTGATTTATCAACTCAGATCATTTCTAACGCCATTCACTCTAGCGTTTTATTACAAGAAACACAAAAGATTGTTTAAAAATAACTAATTAAACTCATGTTAACAAATACTTAAAGTGCATATTAAACCCGATACGCGAACGCGGTTTCTAAATTTAATTTCGACTCAAAAATAAAAAAAAATCTCTCAATAAGTTTAAATATTGTTTTACAATCGTTCAAAACCACAAATGTTAGAAAGATCATTTCACGGAGTTATATTTCATTTTCTACAATAGTGAAATACATTGTCGGTAAATCACTGTCAACCGATTTATGTATCATGTAAATATTTAGCCGTGCTATTAAACAGCAGTTCAGGTGTTAAAACATAGCAAGAAATCAAACATTCAAAATCGCATAATAATTGTAATGCTAATAAAGGTATGACTCAGAGTTTTCACAGATAACATTTAACGACTAACAACAGATGTACAGAACAACCTCGGCAGAGCGTCCCTCTCTGAGCAACAACATCTCTTCAACAACAGCATAATTTGTCCCGCAGCCAATTGAACTATTTTTTAACCTCTCTAGAGCATCACCTCTCATTAACAACATATTTTGCTACTACCAAAAGTGGGCTGCTCTGTGGAGGTTACTCTGCATATCATCAAAAAGGTTTCGTGTATTACAAAAAATTCGAAATTTGTACATGATTTAAAACAATTATAAATACAAAATGACACTATGTATATTTTTTATCCTTTTTCTAATTCATTCATGTTGATAATGATAAAGGCAATAATGCTGATGATGAGATGATAATGTTGGTGATGGTGTTGGTTTCTTTGTTGTGTATTTATGGTGACGATGTTGGTTTATTGCTGTTGTTAGTTATGGTGGTGGTGGGCTTTTGTTGTTGTTGTTATTATGGTGGTGGCGGTTTGTTGTTGTTATTTATGGTGACGATGTGATTTAGTGTTGATTTGTTGCTGTTAGGACGTGTTGTTCAGCCACTAAGACATAAGTGTGCCTTTAATTGTTCAACCTTCAAAGTAATTCCGGACCGGTTTTGTTTGCATTTACAGTAGCAGATAAATATTTGACATTTTTAAAGGTATATGAGTTAAAGTTTACTTATAGGCTTTCATCTTTTTAAGTATCTCTCTTCATTTCTAAGCGGCAATACCATAATATTTGCATTTAACAATAAGGTATCAAAAATTGTATACTATACTAAGTAACTTTATAAACGTTACATATTAATTAGTCGCAGATTTTCAACACACATAATACTTTATTTGACCAAAACCGGCACTAAGTGCCTAAAGTCAGTATACTTTTATAACTAATTCAACAGTGGAAGTTGAATTCGCAAGGGGATCGTTTCTTTTTGCGCTCGCTGTATACACACAAAAATAGGTTGTCAAATAGAGAATGGAATTATCAATACGTCTATAATATGTTCGTTTACAACTGAGCAATAACAATCGACTATTGTATTTCCTCAAACTTCGGTTGTATTAGAAACTGGACAACTCCGGACATATTGTTTTCAAATGGTCTTATCAGTATATGACCTGTCATTATACGACGTATTGCTTCAATTTGTCTGAAATTCCGGAAATTCCCATTGTTTAACGACTTTGACCGAATGTTAAAATACGCATACTTTTTTCTTGCCGAAGTTCACAACATACTTTAATGCTGATTTAATATCACCACAACGATTTTCATTTATCAAAATTTCAAATATGCGAGTTTCCGATGCGTTTCCGAATCGAACGCAGCCTGTTTATTTTAAGGTAATTTCAACCCAAAAACTGTATTTCGCTGACAATATGTTGGAATTTGCAGAACTCTGGTAAGATACTCGTATACGATAGTGTAGGAAGGTCGTGAGTTTATTTCACATGTAGTTATTTTGGCTCTTAAAAAGCATTTTGAAAGGTAAAACAGTAAGAATGTAGATGTACCATCTCCTCGGGTCTTATAAAAGTTTAAGGGTCGCCAGAAAAAAAATAGGGTATGTCGGTTAACCAGAAACAAACATTTTTTCTTTGGCCTTATTTAGGAAATTCTACGAGAAAGATATTGCATGTGGCAAATATGATTCATTAGAACTTCAAATCTGTCATCAACAATAGTTGTTAGTTCTGGGAAATATTTCAAAGATTGTTAATTAAAGTGATAGATGACTTTTTACGCAAAACACAAGTGAACTCTGAACTGTAATACGTTTTATATAATCGCACGCAATCCAATCTGATGTTGATTTATTGGTATGTCAAAATGATAAGATTTTTTCTCATTTTGTCGGAAATGAAATATTTTGTATGCCAACTAAACGATCCTTACAATCTACTTCCGGTTTCAAAATCTCATTTCCGAGTTAATTACATCGATTTCGATAATGAAATATGTGCATATCTTTCGCAATCTTGTCAAAAGATCAGCCTTGCTTTCAATCACAATAAATATTTAGAAGAAAATTCGCAGTTCTGTGAATTCTTTGAGATTAATTAGATAAATCGGACAAAGTTAGCAAGAAGAGCGTTCAAACTCTCCCGAATGTTAAAATGTTTCTTTGTGGTAATCATCATGAATCAAGTGTACTAGATTGAATTTCGATCGATTCGACTGGTAAATTTATACAGGAAGGCAAATTATGTTCGATGTGTAATTCAGAACAGTTAAAATTCACTTATAACAGAAATGGTTACATATACGGTGCGTAAGGCAAATTCAGGAAATGATCGGGTAGAAATCGTTTATTTAAGACCTTGAGTACAACCTTTCCAAATCAACACCCTTTGGGAGTAGCAATTTATGCTGTTGTTGTTGTTTGAGAGGTGTTGCTATAGAGAGGTTAAATTGTTAATCAAATCGTGCAGTGGGTTCGCCGGTAGACAGGGACAGCTATGATATTCAAATGAACTACAAAGTAATTAAATGATGCATTTCAAATTTAATTCATGTTTTTGTATTTGTTATAAAATCAAGTAGCTCTATTACACTTTTTTGTCAATGGTATGACTTTATTGACTTAATATGATAAAAATATCTATTAGCAAAGTATACAATTTAGGTGGACAGCCAAACAAGCAGAAATCTAAAACCTTATTGAAGAAAACGAAACATCCTCGCGTACCGTGCGTTCTTACAGCAACCTCTATAAAAGGTCTGGTGCCATGAGGAAAGCAAGGCATGCTGGCAAATAATCTAAGTACAGAAAGTAATGGAACTGGAACCAGTTTTACAACAGTTCTGTATGGCGGATGTAGAAAAGCGTAGTACTTTGGTCCGCATCGAAATTCATGCGCGCCTAGCGAGTGACGGCTATGGAAATCTGAACTATCGTTCAGATAAAAAAAAAACTTTGTTAATAGAAAAAATAGTTATCACTGTTAAAGTGATTTAACTTTACGATCCAATAATATCTTGTTATCTTTGTGGTCATACAATATTATTCATTACGTGCAAGGGCAATAATTCAATACAATAAAAGCATCCGTTATTAAGATAAGGGGTAAATAAAATTGTTTGGTTTGGGTTACCACAAACTGGTTCCCGTTGATTGTGTGTACAAAGCCTTTGGTGCACTGCAACATGAACGGGAACCATTTTATGGTTACAAAACCTGGTTCCCCGTTACACTTAGCTTTTTTATCAGGCCTGAGAAAGGTTACATCTACTGTCCGACCATTGACTTTTTGTACAATTCAGCATGTTTTCAGTCATAACAATAAATATACATGCTACCCTATTCTTAATGAGCACGGAACGAGAACAAACACATAATAAGCCTTACAAATAATTATTATATACCACATTTTTCGACATTTATAAGTATATGCGCTCAAACGTGCTGAAAGTCATGGTAAAGTTGCGGGTGAAAATGCACGTATTCCATGAACCTTGGCCTCGATCAAGGGACACTGGTAGAGAATTAGGTTTCATGAGAGAATCTATGATGTAGAGAAATTAACAAGTATATGAGCGATGTCTACGTATGTTCTAACCTGAGAACAAAGACACTAAGTCAATAATTAATGACCAGGCAAGGACTTATATACATACATACATGTACACGGATTCGCAACTTCCGTATTAACAGTTAAAAGTAATCAAATCCCGCGGTAATAACACGTGAATCAATGGGATTTCATGCGCTTGTTTACAAAAGCGAAATTACGAAAATATCCGTGATGATCCGAATGTTAATATATAGTTTTCATCTCGTATAACCCGTTTCTACATATTAGATTGTGATCAAAATGAACTCCTAATTTGTATGATGCCAATTATGCGGTCTCTATATACAGGTGGTCACTATCTACAGGTAGTCTATAATTAATAGTTCAGAGCACCTGTTTATAGTAAACTGGTTCCCGCTCCATGTTGCATTGCACACAAGTCAACGGGAACCAGTTTACTGTTTATAGAAAAACAGTTCAAGGGAGACAACTGTGAATTGAAATTCAGTAATTCTTCAAGAGTTATCCTTGTGTCAAACGATCGACTGGTTCCCGTTCCATGTTGCAGAGCACCAAAACCTTTGTACACACAAGTCAACGGGAACCAGTTTATCCATTTTAATAATACATTTGCTTTTTTTGTCTACTAATCACTTCAGGCTTTGCTTGTGGGAATTACTGTTTAACTGCTTAAATATCGTAAGGCGGAGCCGAGCTTCCAACCATGACCTCTCGATTAGTAATCAAGCCTAACCCATAAATCATCGATCCATGCGATGAGAATTACTAATCGGTATTCTACATGATATGGTGATAGATAGAGATCTTATTGTGATAGGTAATGACTTGGCAATGTGCTACAACCTTGGAATGCAATTCTCAAAAACATGAAATTTTCTTGAACTATTCATGAAGAATCATTTCATAACTATTTGAAAGGGGCAATAAAAGACAAGTGCAATCACCACAATATAGTGTGTTACTGTTACTTTGAATGGAATTTTTAAAACATGAATTTTTCTTGAAATGAAGATTCATTCCATAACTATTAGAAAGGGGCAATAAAAGACAAGTGTAAACACCACAAAAGAAGTATAACTTTCTCAGAATTATTTATTTAATAATTATAATAATAGTAATAATGAAAATAGAGCGTATATTTGTATACTATATAAAGAGCATTACATGATTCATAAACAATTAAGAAATAAAATTATCAATAAATATTTGCAAATAAATGTATATTCATAATCATTGACACAGTTTTTGGTGAGAAGTTTGAAAGAAGTTTGAAAGAAAAAAGCAGTTACCTCAAGCTATGATTTTAAATTTTTTGTTTCTTGCCAGAGAGTCACATTGATTTTTGCTATTTAAGGTGTTTTCTAAAAAGTTATTTTTCATGCCCTAAGAAAATGTTTATAGCTATTTTTTAAGGACGACCTGGACGACGGCATTTCTGATTTTTTCTGATTCTGCTGCTAGCTTTAAACCAGACGAGGACACCCATTCCCCCGCTGAAAGCTAAGTAAAAAAAGGGCCATAACTCCCGTGAAAATGTTTGGATTTCAACAGAAATCTAACTTGATCTGTAATTTATTATCATACACCTTCATGTAAAATATGAAACCAATCCATGAAATATTTCTTGAGTTTTCGCTTGGAAACCAAAATTTGAACGGATGGACGGACAGAGGTAACAATTTATGACCTTGGGGGAGGCATCAAAAGTCAGGCCTTATTACAAAAGATTACTGGAATGAATGGCTATGATGCGAAATCATTAACAATATACAATACACCGTTAGCTGAATATAAATTATATCTCAATGAAAAATTCCAGTGATTTCTAACCCCGAGACCAAAACCGCTTGACCACGGACGCCCAAGCAGATCAAGCAGATAACTCATACATTTATACAAACAAACCAACACCTTTTTACAATACAAAATGCAGTCATATGAAAAAAGATGTTATTATAAAAATAATAATACCAACACAATTTGGATTGGTATATTTTTTTATAAAAGACAAAATAAAGAAAGCAAAAGCTATGTGGATTTCTTATAATTGCACAGAGAAAAGTAGACAATCAGAATAATTTAAAATCCAAAGCGTACCAAATACCAGTTACAGTCTAGAAATAAGATCAACACAAATATGTAGCAATCTGACTGGTCAATGGTCTTGCGTCAGCGAAAGTGGTACCTGTGGTATCAATGCCGAATCTTAAAATGGCCCTTGAATTCTCAAATATCGCAGAAATCTGCCAATCACGGAAAATTGGAAACCATGATTCAGAATTCAGTGAGATTATTTTCCTCATAAATTTATAAACAGCACTTACATACATTACACAGAATCGGTAATTAAACAGAAATCTCTTTAGGAGAATAATAAATTTGAAAAAATAGAAAAATGTTTTCAAAGTAATTACAGTTTAGATACATTTGTATAGGCAGAAGTAAAAAATACATGTTCTGGAGATGAATGTAAACTTTGTAAAGGGAAGTAACTACATTGTACGTAAGAAAATATAGTATTACAAAAATTATGAATATAACATGTAGCACTGACTCAAGTATGTCAAAAAATATATACAAGGCTTGAAAAAATAGTCATATTTATGGTTACTTAGCCAAAAAAATAAGGGCAAGCAAGATGAATTTTTATTTTTATTTTCTAAAGATAAATTTCGCATGTCCGAGCATGATTCACGTTAACATGCTTTTGGATTTCGGTTTTTGTACTAAATGACTTCAGGCATGGCACAAAAGAAGAATAAGTTTCGGTCAGGTAATCCTAAATATAACTTTTTTTTCCGCCTGAAGGCAATAGATCACTTACAGAGTAACAATATATAGAATTTTAAACATTAACAACAATACAATAAGTTTATCACTAAGAATAATGGAATGATTGACATTTTGTATAACAATGGACACGGCCGGCCAGCCTTTAAAACAGAGATATTTTCCAGTAAAATGACCAACTCCTTAAAAAATCCCCCGCTCAAAAATTTTTTTTTCGCATCGCAATTTTGATTTCAAATTCTTGTTTCTTATTCCAGCTGTACATAGTCAGTACATGCTTACAAAAAATGTTCACAAAACAATTTAACTAAGAATAAACGTTTTTTTCTTCATAAAATGCCTAAATATGGTTAAACTTGGGGCTGCGAAACCGCAAAACCAACATTTTTTACAAGCAGCCATACAAACTTTTTTTTTGCGATGGTTAAATATCTCTATATTTTGCGAGCGATTCAAAATTGTGATTTAATATATTAATATAAACATAAATTAATCACTGAGAAATTGAAGTAAAGCAGAAGGGAATGCCTTATGAATAAAAATCATTTAGACAAAAATTGCTAACATTCCTTTAAGTAAACAAGATGTGTTTTATAAACACCATGTCCCCTCCGGTTGCCCTTTTTGAAAATGCACAGGTCCTGTAGAGATTGTCATGATGAACCAAGATATGAAGTTTGATGATTGCAGGTGGTAGCGTTTAAATAGGCAAGGTTAAAGTTTGGTACAGGCAAAAATGATCGAATCACAAAACCCGGAATATATGTGTGGGGGTTTTTGGTAACAACAAGTCTGTGAAAGTTGCGTCAAAATCCCATGAAAAATGTAGGAGTAGTATCCTAAAAGAAATGTTGGAATTTTTTTAAACACAATGACCCTGTGACCTTTGACCTACTGACCTGAAAATGCACAGGTCCTGTAGAGGTTGTCATGAGGAACCTACATATGAAGTTTGATGGATGTAGGTGCAGGCGTTTTGATTTTATAGGCAAGGTTAAAGTTTGGTTCAAACAGACAAACAGAGGTCAAAAACAATATGCCCCCGATCTATCGATACGGGCATAAAACACAATCAACATTATACCAAATTTGAAATCAATTAACACACACGACATGGAAAAAGCACCATAAAGAGTTTGCAGTATTAATAAAAATCAAGCAAAAAAAATGAACAAGAAGTATGAAGAGCAAAAAGGGCCATAACTCTTCCTTACTGCATGAATGAATTGCACATTTTGTTTAATGAGAACAGTTTATGATCTTCAACTATGCAAAGGGTCACAACTCTAACCAAATTCACTAAGTGAACATGATGCTTTTCTTTTTCCTACAAAATATTATCCTGAATATATTGTATTTCAATTTTATTTATAAGCAAAACAAAAGCTAATGTCAAATTAATGTCAATATTTGGACATGACGGCAGGCAAGAAATTGCTTATAGAAAATATTTCAATAATGAGACAGTAGAAAATTTGTCACAACAAACATGTATATAAATAGCAACCAATTAGATGAAACGTCTATAAATAACAACCAATCGGACAAGGTTTCTATAAAAAGCAACCAATCAGATGAAAAATCTTTAAATAACAACCAATCAGATCAAGTCATTATATGCACCAACCAATCGGATGAAGTATCTATAAATAACAACCAATCAGACAAGGTTTCTATAAATAGCAACCAATCAGATGAAAAATCTTTAAATAACAACCAATCAAATCAAGTCATTATATGCAGCAACCAATTGGATGAAGTATTCATAAATAACAACCAAATGGATCACGTGTCTTGAAACATGGATTTTAAGCAAATTTAACTAAATTTTTATGACACACAAATGGACATATACATACACTAGTGATTTTATCATCAACAAATTGGTGATTTTTTTGTTCATGGATTTCTCATGTTCAACAACATAACGGGTAACAACAAACACAAGATAGAATAAAACCAAGTATCGCTTGGCTCGGCTTTATCGATGAAACAAGAAAAAAGATGATTTACCCTTTTACATGATGAACTACAGCTAGCACTGCAGTAAATGATACATACAGTGAAAACCTGTGAACAAAAGCCACCCATAGGAAAGACAAAATGTGGTCTTTATTGACAGGTGACATTCATTCAAAGGTCATTTTGTTCTAAATAATAAATTATGGTTTTAAAAGAATGACCTTTATTCACAGGGTAGCCTTTATTCAGAGGTGGCTGCTAACACAGGCTTGACTATATTAATTGATTGATTAATGACCACTTGCGGAGCCTAAAGGTGTTTGGTGTTACTTCTTTGATGGAATAAGAAATAGGTCAATTTATTATTACAGAACATTTACCTCGCCCTATCCACATTACGTTATTCAGTGAACTGTAGGACTGATATACCTTAGACGATATTACACTGATATACCTTAGACGATATTACACTGATATACCTTAGACGATATTACACTGATATACCTTAGACGATATTACACTGATATACCTTAGACGATATTACACTGATATACCTTAGACGATATTACACTGATATACCTCAGACGATATTACACTGACATACCTCAGACGATATTACACTGATATACCTTAGACGATATTACACTGATATACATTAGACGATATTACACTCATATACCTCAGACGATATTACACTCATATACCTTAGACGATATTACAAAAAAATGAAATAAGACTCTTCTACAGTTGACACAGATACAAATTTGAAAATAATCTGAACATTGATAAAAAACTTGACAACAAATAATAAATACAAAAAAAAAATACAAAAAAAATTGTAATCAAAGGAAAGAAAAATGCTTGTTATAATGAAATATTGAACACATTCTAATATGCCTCTTGCGTTAAAACTGGCAACAACAAAGGGAATACAGAAAAAAGATTGTAATAAAAAGGTCATTTAAAATAATGGGCGGATTTTCATCAGCTTTAACACATAATGATAGAAATTAAAAAGTTTGAAATGACCTAGATAGAACAAAATTTAATTTTCAACCAATTTTTATGAAGCATTCTGTATAGCGTCCAATCAAATGCATTTTGAATTACTTACATGTGTACGTTTTATATATATGTGTAAATTATATGTTTATGTCTCTAAAATTGTCCAATAATTTGAATTTTATAGGTTTTATAAAATTTAGAGGTGTCAAACCTTGATATTTATTTGAGTTAGGCCAAAAAAAGCATTAATACTATAGACAATATAATGATAGAAAAATATTTTTTATCATACAATAGAACTAATAAGAAAAATTCTAATTCCTAGCAACAATTATATTTTGGGGTCAGTATTTTACATATAAAGGTCAGTGATATAGATAGGTCAGGTTTTTTTTGTCATTGACATAATTATTTCAAATATCAAATCTTACATTCTTAATCTATGTTGCTACATTCAATGAGCAATATCAAACACATAATAACACCAAGTGTTTCCTAATTAATGCTCCACACATAATCAGTGCCCCGTCCCTATTAAATGCTCCTCCCCTATCAAATATTCTTCATATATAATCAGTGCCCTGCCCCTATTAAATGCTCCTCCCCAATCAAATATTCCTCATATATAATCAGTTCCCCGCCCCTATTAAATGCTCCTCCCCTATCAAATATTCCTCATATATAATCAGTTCCCCACCCCTATTAAATGCTCCTCTCCTATCAAATATTCCTCGTATATAATCAGTGCCCTGCCCCTATTAAATGCTCCTCCCCAATCAACTATTCCTCATATATAATCAGTGCCCCGCCCCTATTAAATGCTCCTCCCCTATCAAATATTCCTCATATATAATCAGTGCCCTGTCCCTATTAAATGCTCCTCCCCTACAAAATATTCCTCATATATAATCAGTGCCCCGCCCCTATTAAATGCTCCTCCCCTATCAACTATTCCTCATATATAATCAGTGCCCTGCCCCTATTAAATGCTCCTCCCCTATCAACTATTCCTCATATATAATCAGTGCCCTGCCCCTATTAAATGCTCCTCCCCTATCAAATATTCCTCATATATAATCAGTGCCCCGCCACTAATAAATACTCACATAAACAGTACCCCTCCCCTATCAAATGATCCTTCCCCGTTGTAAGCTCCTCCCCTATTAAATATTCAATCCATATCAAATGCTTCTCCCCTATTATATACACCTCCCCTAGTAAATGCCCCCACCATATTTAATGCTCCCCCCTCCCTAGTTACAGCCCGCCCAATTTTCTGAAAAGAGAAAATGTGACCCACCATTAATGCTTTATTTTTCATTTAAATTACATCCAGATATCACCAAAAACTTTCAGTATAATATCAAATCCCTGAGGAGCCTTAATTAAGGAACATTTGGTACACATGTAAACATGGTATATAAGATGGATTAAACATGACATAGATATATAACAGCATTCAATTAAGAACAGACTATGCTGTAACATCCTTATACAAAAATATTTATTGAATGTACCAGAATTGGAAGATCTTTCAATGAGTAATTAGTATAAATAAAATCTATAAAATAAATCGGTTTCTAAATTCTTAACTAAAGTCCATTATAGCTTCACTGCTAAGCTACTGTCTACCAATCTACAATTAGACATCTAAACCATATAAAATAGAATAAGTTACAAACAGAAAAGTAGATATAGGTAAAGATAGTTGGTATAAAATATGAATAAATAAAGTTTCTATAAATAACAACCAATCAGATAAAGTTTCCATAAATAACAACCAATCAGATCAGATCTCTATGAATATCAACCAATCAGATTAGGTCTTCAATAAAATAACCAATCAGATGAAGTATCTATAAATAACAACCAATCAGATAAAATATCTATAAATATCAACCAATCAGATTCAGTCTTCTATATAATATTATATAACAACCAATCAGATCAAATGCTAAATTATAAAGAACAACAAATAAGAACAAGAAGGAATAAATTTCAGCCAATCAGGACAAGATTCTATAAATAACCACCAATCAGTTGAAGTATCTATATATAACCACCAATCAGTTGAAGTATCTATAAATAACCACCAATCAGATGAAGTATCTATAAATAACCATCAATCAGCAGCCACAACCACCTTCACTTCCAGCTTCATCAAGTTCATATCTGTTTCTACTTTTAGAACCTGGGAATACCGTCTGATCAACAGAACGTTCCATTCTCAACATGACCATATCCAGCAGACATTCTATCGCCTTGGCAACATTCTGTCCTGTGGCTGCACTTGTCTCAAAGTATGGTAGCCTATTAAAGACACAACATGTAAAAAAGACCACTACAGGAAACGCAATCAAGTTATCAGTCATTAAATTAACAAGTAGACCACTAGGCGGTGGCTAGTAAATTTCTATTCAGGCAAGTGCTGTTTCTTAAAATTTTGTATTTGGACTAGTTGTAAATAGTTTATATTCAGTAACCCACTAAAACCCACTTTTGGATACAAATTTATAAGAAAATTTGACCCGCCTCCGTGGTCGAGTGCTTAAGGTCCCTGACTTCAAATCACTGTAACCTCTCACTGATAGAGGGTCATGGGTTCGAGCCCCGCTACCGACCATGTCACTTTATGTGAGAAAGATGGGAGTCTAGTACTGGTTCTTCCCATGAGTGATGCTTAGGTGTACTGTCCACCTCATATGACTATAACTGTTGAAAAGGGGCGTAAAACTCTATATAGACAAACAAACAAAATGCATAAGAAAATTAAGGAAGGCGAGCAAAAACGTCATGTGGTCTTATCAAGTTATGGTCGAGAACAAAACTCATTGTAAACATAAGCTAACAGCAAAGATTCAATGTAACTTTTTTCTTCATTTCCGTGGGTTTACAACCCTCTTTCTAACAAACTTTCGGATGCATACAGTGGTCGATGCACTTTAGTCTTGAACAGTTTTCCCGGACTGTATTCTAGCCAGTATTAAAGGGGCATACCCTACAACTTGGTGCATCTAGAATCAAGGCAAAATGGTGATAAATGAGAAGCTTGAAAAGAAAAAAGCTGACACAGAAAGTTTCAGCCAAAAATTCGTCCAATTAAAAATAAAATCACAAAAATTATTAGTTTCCCATAAAAGATCAGAAACTCTTTGGAATTCGTGTACAATTTTTGGGTGGAAGTGATTTATTATTCATAGCTATGATTTTTGCAGCTAGCACCTAAACTAGTCATTTTATGACCCAAGTTCTTCTTGCAATTATCCATCATATATTGTTTTACATGTACATCTAACACATTTTTACACTTTCACAGAATGTTTGTCAGTTGTAGGGAATGCCCCTTTAAACTTACCCTTCATATATGGAGGAAAGTTGACATTTCTTGTCAAATTCTCATAGAAGGGTATCACCTTCATGGCTGGGATTTGAGCCTGGATCGTTGGGTTGCAACTTATCACTGGACCATGGCCCACATAACTTCCAGGAAGTAATATAAGGCAGAAAGTGATAAATGCCAATTAATAAATCTAATAGATCAAAATTTTCGAAATCACATACCCGTGTTTTTCCGCCACCTCTCGCGCTCTTGTCTCACTTATCTGCCTTTGGTCTTCAAGGTCGGTTTTATTTCCACAGAGGACGATGTCGGGATTCTCACAATAGGCGTGTGTCTGTAACTGTGTCAACCAATTCCGTATGTTGAGGAACGATTGCTCATTGGACAAGTCAAACAAAAGTAGAAATCCCATAGCATCACGAAAGAAGGCAGTGGTCAAACTTCTAAACCTAGTAAATTAATTTCAATTTCTTTATTGCGTTATATAAGGCCACCGGCCCACACATAAACATGACAATAAGTACATGGTAATAATTATATACAAGTACATTTGTAGTGTTGATATTCTACATGCTAAACAAATCATGAATATAGTAGATTATAGGGCATTTACTATACAAGTTATCCTACACACACATGTAGTTGTCAATACTAATGGAATTAATTTCAATCATACAATAATTTTACATGTTGATCCCTTATTTTAAATGCATGAAAAAAAAAATTCAAATAAGGTACTATATACATATAATACAGTACTTGTTTGACATATCTGCTCATTGCTACTTAAAAATGTAAATACTTTCCAATATTATTGCCCAATTACCTTTATTTACTGTGGAATCGTTAATTTTCATGAGGGTTTTAATTTCGTGGATTTCGTGGGTCGGCTCATCCACGAAATCAAATCCCCACAAATTTAAATGCAGAGATAAGGCATTTTTTTCAAAAAATCAAAATCCACGAATTGATGTCCCCATGAAATAGCCATTTTAGTAAAAACCACGAAAATTGAGCCCAACGAAAATAAATGAAAATAGAGTATTTGATAGTTAACCTAGATACTTCAATTTATTTTACAATACATTGTTGTTGCCCTTGTTGAAAATTGAAGATTGCATGGTGACTTAAATTTTCTTTATGAAATTAGATTGATATCGTGTTTTGCATCTTTCTACCATGAGTTTTATGAAATTGGATCTAATTCTTTTTTAATCTTTGAAAAATGGACTACTCCCACAGACTTCAATGCAAATTTAAAGATTCCCAATATGAGATATTTATTAGACAAGCAATTATATAGTGACCTCATTCACTGCGCTCTCAAATGTAATGAAAATTTTATCATAATATAATGACTGATTATGGACTGAAATTTGACCCAATTTGGATGATATGGGGTATTGGGAATGGTCCAAGGTAACAACTCAAAGTATCAAAGCACAACAGTAAAAGCTATCCAACCTGATACAGACTGACAAGGCAACCACTATAATAGTATATGCCACAAATAAAGGGCAACAACTCATACAAACCTTTCCTGTCCTGCTGTGTCCCATAATTGTAAATGTATTCTCTGGCTCCTGCCTAGTGTACCATCGGTTCCTGGCGCTCTATGAACCTACAATGACACTTAAAAATAAAAACTGGGAACCGAAGAGTAAGAAACAAGTATTATTGGTTCCGGGCCTTCAATAAGCATACAAAATAATCATTATATAAACTGGGAACCACAGAGTAAGAAATTAGCATTACTGGTTCTCTGTCTCCAATAAGTATACAATATAATCACAATAAAAAATGGGAACCACGGAATAAATGAACACGTAACAAGTATTATTGGTTCTCGGTCTTCAATCAAAGAACAATAAAATCACAATATAAAAATGGGAACCAAATATGAGGAACATGATATATTGGTTCCCTGGACTTACCACTCTCTTTTCCCTAAAATCAATCCCTACTGTTGAAATAAACTTCCCAGTGAATACATTATCTGTATACTGATATAAAAACGAGGTTTTACCAACACCAGAATCACCTAAAAAATAAATATAGAAAAAAATTATCAGCTTTAATTAACCATTCTTCAAAATAATGGCTTTTCAACAATGAAGCTTCCAAGGAATATTTTATGAGTTATCGCTCGGAAACCCAAATTTGAACGGACAGAATGATATAAGGATGGACTAACAGGGGTTACACTAACATTAATACTTTTTGCCCTTCCGCCGTAAAGAGTGAAAACTGTAAGTTTTATCATGATTAGAAAAAGCTCACCTTAATTTTACAACTCTCTCAATTTACAACAAGTTTGATTAAAGTAAACTTAATTTTTTACTTATACAGTCTTCACGAAAAACTTTTTCAATCACTGGACATTCGGTCCACTGAAAATGCAAACTTAACTGGACCAAATGAACTTTTAGTGGACCAAACAGAGTACATACAAAAATTTCATATAATTTAGCTAAAAAACATATTTTTCGAGAGTGATAAACATATTTTATTTTTTGTTCTGAAACATGATAACTGAAAGATTTACTGGACCATTGGACCAGTGACCCAATCAAATTTACTGGACCGATGGCCATTTTGGTGGACTCGGTCCATGGTCCGGTGCTAAATTCGAAGACTGCTTATATGTATGGATTAAAACATTGTTTCGAAAATCTCGATATTGAAATTAAATCTGTGTTTTTTTTCACTACACAATCTTCAATAACATGTAATGCATGCAATCAATCATTTCCATCAAATCATTTAATTTTTAGGTCCCATGAAAGCTTATACTATAACTGGGCTCTACTGTATAATGTTTTGGGACTTTTACCTAAGGCTAGAAACTTGATGAGGTAGTCGTAGTCCGTTGAGCTTTGTGTTGGACTTGTGTCTCCCATCTCTAGAACTGAAGAGCAAAGAAAACCAATCTAAATATTTTATCATTTCAGTGGGTGCCATTTTTTTCTAGACAAATTATATTTATGAGTATTAGTTTATTATAGCTGTTTGCGAGTACATAGTGTAGTGTCCATTACTAGTTTGGCTAATCCTGGTCATTTGATTGGCTAATGGTGATGACTGAATCTATTTATAGTTGATAGGTAAGTAAATCATGCAGGCATTGATATGTGATGTTTAACCTAGATAAGCTGTTGTGTGGCATACTATCTGAAATGCTATTTGAAGCTCAATGTGGTTGTATCATAGCAGATTATGGTGAATTTGTTAACATTTAGGGTTTATTCTATTTGATTGATGTAGGGTAACTATGATATTACCATGTGCTTGTGAACTATATACATGAATTTATTCATTTGTCAAATACAAATGATTGTCAATATAATTATGTGTATTACTCATATCATGTAAATATGTTATACTCTCCATAATGGAGGATTGATTAAAATATACAGTCAATATCCTTTATGAAAAAAGCAACTTCATTCAAAAAACATAAACCAATATATATGCTTCTTGTAATTCATCTACCTATAACGTTTTGTTATAGTTTTTCTCGTTTTATAATATGTTGGTCAGTTCACCGTAACCAGTTTTCCTGGACTAACCAGTACTTAGCTGGCAACTTCTCCACATATAGAGGAAAATCATTATTTTTGTCAATTTTCATAGAAGGGTATGACCAGCCATGGCCGAGATTTGAACCCAGAATGCTGGGTTACAAGTCTAGCACACTAACCACTTGACTACCGCCACGGTCATCTTTAACAGGGCCCTCATTTGCTGTTTTTTGGGGCCGAAATTCCCCTCCTAAAATAATATACTTTTTCCCTTATTTTTGATAAAAATTCCCCTAAAAAAAAATTTTTTTTTTTGCTTAAATGGTTGATATTAAGTTATTAACCTTTGATTAATTGTATATTAATGTATGTTGTATATTTAAATACGGCCATTTTAAGCTTAGAATGCTTATTGCAGGGTTATAAGGCAGTTGAAAAAAATCCCCTGAAATTCCCCTTTTTCTCAAAATGACGCGAAATTCCCCTACCTGAGGGCCCCGGGCCCCTTCCCCTAAAGTGCAGCTAGGGCCCTGTTTAATGAAAAAATGTACAGGCACTGTAACACAAAACACAGAGCTCTGTTAGCAATGTTCTGCTTTCATTATGATTGATCAAAGGGACACAACTTCTGCAGTTTAATCAAATCAGAGTTATCTTACATTAATGGTTTCAAAATAGTCAAAAATGAGCAGTCTACAATTATATTGGAACCATTACTGAAGACAATAAAACCAAAAATATTAAGTCAATATGAGAATGCTTTTTATTAAGTTAGTTATTTATATATCTGTTGTTTAACATTCAACAGCTACAATAATTTCAGAGCCGCCACAGAGAGAGGGGGAGAGAGAGGGAGATAAGATACAGGGGAACCGTGCATTTATATCCCTACTCTTTTCGAACAGTTTTTCCTGGTTCTTTATTGGCCCTGTGTTAAGCAACGATACCCACCTCACACTTTTTTCCTCTGATTTTCTAGACACAGTACTTGGCTTGGTAGTTGGGATGGGGACACTGAAAGAGCGTCCTGGAGTAATTCAGAAGGTGAAGCAGAGAATCAATTCCATTAAGCAGTCCGCATTTTACCACACAATCATCCCTGCTCAGCTCTCGGGTTTTGAGACTATATGGTATGTACATAATTTTAGTGGTCTCTTACCTTCTGTAGAGTACTAAAACTCTAACACTTAATATTGTAGGTGCTATAAGAACCACAACCATAAACATTAGGGAAAATACCATACGGCCAAATCTTCTACGGTAATAATATGAATTATGGTCTGACACCAAATAATAATTCTCCAAAATAAACTCAAATGAATCTAAAAACAAAATGAATACAACTGACTAAACATTACATGGGTGTAATATCTCATATCTTTGTTATCTTACCTCTGACTGAATATAACCTGGCCATTCTAAATAATAATACAATAACAATTTCAGAATTGTGCTACCTTTCTAAACAAGAGGGCCATGATGGCCCTATATCGCTCACCAGATAAAAAGACTCTTAGAAAAAATTATCATGAGCTTTTGTCAAATTAAGTGACCCAGGGTGGGGCCAATTTTGACCCTAGAACAATATCTCTCCCGCAAAGTATGTTTTTTAGTTAAATTATACAATTTTGTGAGCACTCATTTGGGTCCACTAAAAGTTCATTTGGTCCAGTAAAGTCAGGGCCCTAGCTGCACTTAAGGGGAAGGGGCCCGGGGCCCTCAGGTAGGGGAATTTCGCGTCATTTTGAGGAAAAAGGGGAATTTCAGGGGATCTTTTTCAACTGCCGTATAACCCTGCAATAAGCATTTTAAGCTTAAAATGGCTGTATTTAAATATATAACATACATTAATATACTATTACTCAAAGGTTAATAACTTAATATGAATCATTTAAGCAAAAAAAAAAAAAATAGGGGAAAAAAGTATATGATTTTAGGAGGGGAATGGGGCCGAATTTCGGCCCCAAAAAACGTCAAATGAGGGCCCTGAAAGTTTGCATACATTTTCACTGGACCGAATCAGCGAATGTCCAGCGCTTTAAGACTGGTTAAATTATAGGGTACCAGTAGATCAGATTAGTAGAACCAAGATACTTGTTTTTGTTTAAAAGAAAAGCTGTGAATCCATGATTTAATACTTACATCTTATGTCAGCACCTCATTAATCAATAATCAGATTCTATGAATTTCTAACCATCAGCAGGAGTGTGACACCAACATCAGCTGTAAGGAGAGAATGTTTTATGAATTAAATTGTAATAGGAGGAAAATAATGTACCAAAAGAGGGCTTGAACCCACGACCTCCTGCTTGCAAGTCAGAATCTCAGATCTGCTCTACCAACTTAGCTAATTGGGCAGGTGAATATCCTAGCTAATTTATAAATATAATATACCATACTGCTACAAAATCTTGAACAGTAATCTAGACAGCATGATTTTTCAATCACTTGATGCTGGCCAGCACAGTACCAGAATGAAGCAAATATCAGAGGCAGCAGGGATTTCAGGCCTTGGGGGCCGGGGAGTGTGACAAACTGTAATATTTAAGAATGGAACAACTGAATGCTATTATAATTTTCACTGTGAATACTGAACAGAGTGTTGAATCTATTTGAAGGCATGGTTGTCTTTGACGACTCCCGACCAGCATATGAACATATCTGACTAACCTCCAAATCAGTCTGCCCAATTAGTAGTTGTCCAATTGCGCATGGGGACAACCATTTCTTTACTGTTTAACTTGTCAGACAGACAAGTACAATTTTCCAGAAAGTGTTCGTAAAAATGTCAACAATGGCGGTAACTAAGATAATTGAGAAAACAACTCCGGTGCACTGTTTCAGTAAATTATTGATAATTGTCATTTCAATAACCTCTCCAGCAAGTAATTGTTGCCACATCCATTATATTATAGGAAACAGTGATATTATTTCCGCAAAGTTAGGCCATTTTACATTTATGAAAATGCTGAACCTTAAGTTAAATATCAAGAGGGATATTCTGTAAAAAATATTCGGGCAACCACTTTTTACTTTGGACAACCAGAGACACGGATAATAATTAATATGTTATCTATGTCTCTGGGACGAAAAACTTTCTTCAATTGGTTGCCCGAAGAATGGCAACCATTTTCAAATCCTAACTTCACAGACTAATGAACTGATGTTCACTCTGTTATTATTCATAACTTTTAAAAAATTAGCAATCGCCACCGCCCAGTTACGAGCGTATTTGAGTACAAATAATGCTGCAGCTATCTTTTCGTTAACACCAGTTAGAAGTTGCAGTATAATATAAAACACCATCATAAGCAACAAATAAAATGACTTATTATATACAAAAGTAATGCATTACCATAAGAATTAGCAATGTAAATTTAATACAGAATCACTGCAACGACAAATTGGTACTCTCTAACACTGGAGGTAATAATGTCATTTTGGAACGGCATAAAGTTCGTCATTCCGGTACCTGATATAAAGTTCGTCATTCCGGTACCCCGACATAAAATTCATCATTCCGTAGTCTCTAACCCCGTTTGCCTTACTGGTGCATACTTCCAGGGATTTTGTTGTAAGACATCAGAATTATTTCCTTTATATTTCCAAAGAAGAGGTTCTCGTTTCATGTTGCAGTGCGCCAAAGTAGACATCATCATTCAGTATAGTTTTATACGCGTATTTACCGTTCAAGATTGCAATATCGATGTTTGTCAAGATAAGATTACTTTTAAAAATATGAGTATAAATCAAATATAACACGATGGCTTATTTTCTTTTTAAACACGTTTATATAGATACTTATTCCAACATTAGACATAAAGCCCAACAGTTTACAATACATATACAATTTACGTACATTTCATATACATGATATAATTAAATTTGGTCTATTCCAATAATAAATTTTCAGATATATTTTTTTCGAATATTTGAATATAATTGACATTCTAAAACATTTAGTGAAATTCATCTTCAAGAGATTTGCAAAATTTACATTTCCTTTCATTTCTATCTGTTTAATTGGATTTATTTCATCTTCCACTTCCAATTTCTAAACAATGACTTGACATTATTAATTTCGAGAAAACATATCTGTATTTTGGAATATTAATTATTTTAAGATAGGGTTTGAAACCAAAATCTAGATGATTAATTTATTTCTACGTTCCATTGCTGAATAAAAATATCTTTAATTCTTTGTGTATGTATACAATACTGCTGACAATTTCTCCTACCTTTTTCTCAAAGAAATTAATTCCGAAAATCACAGGTTCTTAAATTTAGACAAACATAGCCATTGCTTCACCCTAGCTCTAGGATTCGAAGGCTAGTCTCACACTCACGGCACCAAATGTAATAGGAGGAAGATGCACAATGTATACCCGATGCGGGGCTCGAACCAGCGACCTATCATAGCCAGTTTAATTATATAATTATGTTGATGGAGCATTTGACTGGCAAGCAGGAGTTAGATCGCGGGTTCGAGTACATTGTTTTCCTCTTGCTAGGGCATCGATCACATATGTGGTTTGTGTCCACCCACTGATAACGTATGGATGAAGCCAGTACCAACAAATTTCTGTACAGAGGCTGATATCGCTAGATTAAGGATGTGCAGAAATAAAGTATGTATAATGTTATCAAATAATATTTGACTCCATTGCATATACATGTATAGAGAAACATTTATGTTCTACCTCTTGGACACTTCCAAAATATACCTAGAATTCCATTTAGACTGCTATATGACGTTCTTCATATTCTTAAAAATCTACATAATAATAGAAATTAAAGCACTGTTTCCGTTTAAGAACGCTAGTAATTATTCTTGCCAAAGGGAATTAACGAAATTTGGGCAAGTAAGGAACAATGTTAGATACATCAGACAAAGTGCTCAAGATGAGCTTATGGATCACCCTGTGTCCATCGTGAAAAATTTTCTTTACACAACATCTCCTAAATCATTGAGCCCATTGCTACCAATCTGTGCAGAAATGATACCTGGTTATCCCTTTTCAAAGTTGTTTTTAAAAATCCATTTAACTCTCTTTAAAAACCTTTAAATCAGAAACTACAACGCCGAGAGCTTTGATACTTGATGAGTAGCATTGTCTACCAATGTATCTCAAATTACAACCCCAGCATCAGCCTAAAGGGCCACTTGACATTTTTTATTGGATTTTTTTTTCAAGTCACAAACCCTTAACATAATTGGTGTGAAGAATTGTGCAATAGACCACTACCAAGATTGTTAAAATCATGGCCCATGGGCCAATATTAGCCCCCCGCACCCAGGGTTACATGATTTTACATAATTATGCTCATATAGTAAAATATTGTCTTTTTCTCCGAAGGTGCCTAGTTTTATATTTGGTATGTAAAATTGCATAGAGAATCTCTACAAATTTCTCAGGGGTCACTTGATTTTAAATACTAGGCTTATTTAAGAAAATAGTTTGGAATTTTCTTCTCAAAAAATGCAATGCTTAGAGCTTAGACACTTGTTATGTAGCATTCGGTAGTGAATTTCTACCAAGCTTGTGCTAATCATTGCCCAAAGATCAATATTGGACTCACTCATGGGGTCACTTGATTATACAGAGGCTCAAATAGAAAAATGTTGAAAATCTTCTTCTCCAAAGGAGCAGGAGGTGTTTATATCATAGTGTAGAGAACCTCTTCATTGTTTGTTGAAATCATGGGCCTGGGGTGAATATTGGCCCGTCAAATGGTGTCACTTGATTTTAGATAGACTAATTTAATATAAATAAGGATGTAAAAATCTTCTTCTCCAAAACTTGCAAGGCATATATGTAGCTTAAATTAGGTACTTGGTATATAACATTGAGCAGGGCTGAAAATAAAATACGTTTGTTTGGAGTGCTCCGATACAGAAATTTACCACTGGGTAGGTAAGTAGGAATTTTTTCCTATTTAACATTAGTAAAAAAATGCCAACAAAATAATTTGCTACGATTTTCATGAGTAGCTAGGTCGGAGCACTCCGAACAATGTTATTTTCATTTTTAGGCTAGTGAACCTCTACCAAGTTTGTGGAAATCATGACTCCGGGATAAAAATTGGCACTGTTTTCAGGGATGACATGATTTCACAAAGGCTTGTGTAGGAAAAAAATAGTCCTTACCAAAAAAGCGCTTTGATGATATATACCTATTTTTTATCTCCTTCTTAACCAGTTGGTTAATTTCAACGAAACTTTACATGGACGTTCCTCTCATGAAGTTCTCCAAATAAAGAGTTAAGATGAAAGTAGCCATGGTCTTTTCTTATGTGAGCAATTATAAGACCATTATGGCCCTCTAGTTTTATTATTATTTGATTTTTTTTGTTTTCTTAATCTGCATCACGCTAATTTGCTTGTACATTTCAAATTATATTTCAGCTGATGCATAGTGATAAGTTACGTTTACCTGATGCTGAATTGCAAGTTAAATGGAAAGAATTGAGTGAGGTAAATATTTTATATAGTAGTTATACATTTGAGCTATTCGTTCTCCACCTGTGATTTACACTTAACGTTCTGGAAGTTGACAGTTTCTTACGGGGAAAGATGTTCATATTACTTGGTTACCTAGCATTAATGATTTTGAATACTGTGTGCTGTACTCTTGACATTTTGCTTTCAAAGTGGTCATGCATAAGTTAAATGGTAGTACACAAAGCCATCGCACACCTGTCGCTTCTAAGATGAAATGTGTTTTTATTATAAGAACTTGTAAAGTAAAGAAAAATAATATAGCGCACCAAGGAATGACTATTGTTACTAAAAGAATTGGGAAAACAATTTATGGTATGCATGTCTCATCTAGGCGTGGAATTATGAGTTATTGACTTATGAGTGATTTAGTTTAAATACAGTACATGTATTCAACTTGATTAACATTCTTGATCACACTGATACAACTGCTCAACATGTTTAATGTTTCGTAGAATAGTACCAATACTTGTATGTATGTAGACTTTTTTGTTTTTTTACACTCTAGATTTTATCTCTGCTCAATCAAAAAGCTGGTATTGCTGATTTGCAAAAGATGATAGATGACGCTGAACATATGGATGTAGATGAGGACTTGAGGAACGAACACAATAAGACATTGAAAGCATGGGAAGAAAAGGATAAAAAGGTGGACCAAGAAATTGGAGAATTAAAGAGTGCAGTCTCAGATGTAAAACATGAAGTCTCAGATGTGAAACATGAAGTGTCTGATGTGAAACATGAAGTCTCTGAAATTAAGAGACAAATGGATAATGTACAGCAACCAAAAACTAAACACCAACGTGTTGAAGAGCTGAAAGGTATTGATTAATAAACGAAAGAAATAAGTGATCAACCATCTCAATATTAAAACCACCTCATAATATTTTATCACTGGGGTTAAATTTTACACCAACATCCTTTTTGGCGACTTTTCTAGCTTTAAGGGTGAAGCACGACCCCAGGTGAATACCTAGATAGATCCCCTGATCTTAGGTAAGCTAGCTTGAAAGCCTGGTCCTTGATAGGGTTCGAACTCACAGAATGAGAGTCCAGTCATTACAAGTCAGAGACCTTTTCCACTTGACCATGGATACCCCCTTTCCTGCTTTAAGGGCGGAGGACGACCCCGGGTAAATACCTGGATAGATCCACTGATCTAAGCTAAACTATCCGGAAAGCCTTGATAGGGTTCATATTAATTTTCTCTATACTTGAACATGACCATGTGACCACCTCAGCAGTGTTTTCAATAACAGGCGGCCAGAGGCCAAATTGGCTGCTTAGAAACGAAAATTGACCACCTAGAAATCCCAAATATATCATTTACGACGTTTGAAATGAACATGAAAAGCCTCCTTCTGTCAAAGTTTGTCCTCTTAAAGGAAAACTTAACGATCACCCTGTCTCAGTATTAAGACAACTTCTGGGGGCCTTGAAGGTGGTTTTGATATTAAGGTTTCGCTGTATTTTTATTTGATCTGATTTTCACTGTATCTGAGGTGAAACAATAACTACTGCAAGGAAATATTCCTGTGAAATATTATGATATTCGGGTAAGTTTACATCACAAAAGATCAAACCACCAAGATCCGTCAAAAAATGAAACACATTTGGCTGGAGATGGAATAGTATTTCTTCGACATTGTATTTAAAAGAAAGACCAATGTACACTGGGTATATAAGATGGCGTGGGATTATTGTGATTTTAGGTTGGAAAATTTCTGTTTTGGTTGTTCCTTTTTGCAACTTGCAACATTAAGAGTGCTAGCCATGTTGGATGGTTGATTATGACGTAGCAGTGCAGGGTTCTCAATAAGTTTGTGGCCAACAGGCCCAAAAGCTAGACTAACAGGCCTGCTAGGGGGGAGGGGGATCCGGGCATTTTCTAGCAATATTTTATAAACTTTTGAGATTCCTAACAGGCCCAAACACATTTCAGAGCGGCTAAATTGGCCTGCAGCCTGCTGTTATTGAGAAACCTGCAGCAGTACCTGGGTATTTGTTTTTACTTCAGATTTAAGCTATAATGCTGATTTAATCCAGTCTTATACCTGAGATGGTATCTCAACTTCGTTTGTATTTTTCTCATTTCAGATATTCAGTCAGATATCATAGAAAAGTACAAATATCATTTTAATACCTTGCCAGTGTCACCAGTGTTTGAAGATATAGATGACGATCTCTTACATGTGTATCAATCTCCTACAATGAAAAGTGAAGAACCATCAAAGAAGGAATCCAAACAAATTAATTCTTATGAAGATGTATTTTGCATGGACGGCAAAATCTGCAAACACATCTATATTACTGGTGACGCTGGTGTTGGTAAAACATCGTTCTGTCGGCGCCTGTGTTTATTATGGTATATGGCCAAGTGTAGTGTTGCAGTAGGTGATGAGGCATTAAAGAAAGACGTTGACTATATTTCCAAGTTTGACTTTGTATTTTATATCACTTTACGAGACACTCGCCGTACACATGTATTGTATATGATAATAGATCAATTCTTTGAATCTATTGAAAAGTATGAACATACTGTTAAACGTATTCTAAGAGATGAACAATGCTTAGTTCTCTTGGATGGGATGGATGAATGGTCACCTGAGAATGTTGGAGTAAGGAAGTATAAATGTCCGGAGAAAGTTTATTCAGAAAACTGTGTCTACCTTACTACATGTCGTCCCTACAGATTAGAGAGTGATAGATTGTCCCACAAAAAAGATATTGATCATCAAATTAAGATGACTGGTATTTCTGGCGGATCATCTAAATGTTATGTTCAAAAACTTGTTGATTATATGAATCAGCTGAAATCATGCAACAGGAAGTCATTTGATTTTGAACAAGAAGTTACAAAATGTGGGCTTAACCAACAGTTATGCATCCCAATAATTACGTCTCATTTGGTGGTTTTATGGTATGAAAGGTCACTGACAGGCATGTCAATGGCTGCCATATATGGAAATATCATGGAAACACTGTTTGAACGTGCTGAACAGAGAGAAATTCAGTTTCCACCATCTACAACATCTTCATATCAGCTTCCTGATTCTCTATCAGGACTAAGATACATGTATTTAAACAAATATGTTTCATTTATTTACAAAGTATGTTGTCTTTCATTTTGCTCTATGTTCAAACAAGATGAAAATGCTATGAGTCTTGTATTCACTAGAGACCAGTCAGAATCTGAACCGTATTGTTTTTCTATTGAATAAACTGACTTTTTGTGTAAAATAGGGATATTATCCAGAAATAGAGTCTTTGGTTGTTGTTTAGAAAGAAAAATGAAAATCAGTTTTATACATCAAAGTTACCTTGAATATTTTGCTGCATTGTTTATATCATCATTTGACTCCAGTAATTCATTCAATGGTGTTACTAAAAGATGGAAATGTTTAGATGATGTTTTACCTTGTGAAAATCTCTTACTATTACTTGCTGGACTTTCTAATGTTGGAATAAAACAATTGTTTGACAATATTTACATTCAACTATCTGATTTTCTAACTTTGATCAGGAAAAATGCTATATTTCACTATGACCAGTATTCTTACAAAACAAAATTTTACTATGATGATGGCTCTTACAGAGATCAAATTATGCCATTACAAAATATTGTTGTCAAATGTTTCAAGGAATCCAGTAAATCTAAAACAAACGTTTTAAAAATGGAAGATTTCATGTTTGATTATGCTTCTAATGCTAGTTTAAGACAACTTTTATTGTTAAATAAAACATGTGTGAAATCAATACGTTCAATTCAAGGTGAATATTACACAGAGTTTGATCAAATATATTGTCTGCAATATTTAAATATTGTTAAAGTGTCATCTGCTGATTATGAAAAGTTCACTCAGTGCATGTTACAGAATAAATCAACACTGCACACTATTTGTATTGATGGGACATTGATACCAGAATTACCTGTGAGAAGTCTCCATCATCTGACATCATTGTCTCTGACTGGTGTTAAAATGCAACATAACAGTTTACATTATCTGGTGAAATTTCTTTCTGACAATGTTCTCATTGAAAATATAAAATTGTGTGGTGTGGCTTGTGTTAATCACCAACGTGATGATAGTGACTGTTCTTATGATGATATTATCTGTACATTGACTCTAAATCTTCCACAACATACAAAACTCACTTCATTGTGTTTGATGAATGTTAATATTTTATGTTACAATGTAAACAATTCTTGTTTACAGTCCCTCACATTGTTACCGCTATCTGAGAGGTTTGTGAGACTTTGTTATAGTGATGTATTTAACTGTATTAAGGATTCACAACTTGAACATCTTTATATCAATGGTTCCCATGGTTACATGCTAGATTGCAATAGAATGGAAACATGGACAGCTGCATTGGAAACTCTTCCATGTATCAATTCAGTAATACTGGGGTACATGAATTTACGTTTTATTGCAACTACATCCTCAGGTAACACAAGTGAAGATAGAGCTGCATCATGTCACGATGAGTCGTCAATGTTTTCATTGTTTTGTACAAAGTTGTGTAAACAAAAAATGTGATATAAAAGTTTATTTGTGTCAGATTAGATCAGTTGATGGAGAAACTCACAGTGTACTGTCATATGAGGAGTATGTGAAATACATGTCTGAACATCTTGAATCAATATCTACAATAAACATCACATATAGATATAAGCTAGCATAGAGTACATTTTGTATATACTTTGATACAACAAGTTGTCAGTAAATGTTTGATTGTGTTTTTGAAAACATTTCACGTAAAACGATAACTTTATAAGTGGACTTTGTTGAACACGTCAACAAATGTGCAAGTTTCACGCGGTCAAAAATAGTCGTAACGTTTTTTTCTTAAATTCAGTTAATGTGACCATTCATTTTTTTACTGGATAATTTCCTACAAGATATGACACATTTTCATGAGTAAGTTGAAATTTTCAGAAGTACGAATTTTCTTGTATATTCAATTACATTGTATTGTGATTTATTTGGCCATTGTGCACTAGGAAATATTCATGCGAGACTTTTTAAGTCCTTGTTTACTTTAAGTTAGGAAGTGGGGCTATATCTTTCTGTTTGTCCCGAAACTTGTCCGCTCTGTAACTTCATCATTGATGGGGGGATTTTGAAATAACTTACCACAAATGTTAACCACCACTAGACAATGTGTCGCGCGCAACTCCCATGGCTGTAACTCCAAGGTCAATGTCTCACATAGAGTTCAAAGGTCATAACATTGGTATGTTTGGTGTGTCAACTCTGTAACTTTGTCATTCATCGTAAGATTTTGAAATAACTTACCACAAATGTTAACCACCACTAGACAATGTGTCGCGCGCAACTCCCATGGCTGTAACTCCAAGGTCAATGTCTCACATAGAGTTCAAAGGTCATAATATCGGTCTGTTTGGTGTGTCAACTCTGTAACTTTGTCATTCATCGTAAGATTTTGAAATAACTAACCACAAATGTTAACCACCACTAGACAATGTGTCGCGCGCAAATCCCATGGCTGTAACTCCAAGGTCAATGTCTCACATAGAGTTCAAAGGTCATAATATTGGTATGTTTGGTGTGTCAACTCTGTAACTTTGTCATTCATCGTAAGATTTTGAAATAACTTACCACAAATGTTAACCACCACTAGACAATGTGTCGCGCGCAGATCCCATGGCTGTAACTCCAAGGTCAATGTCTCACATAGAGTTCAAAGGTCATAATATTGGTCTGTTTGGTGTGTCAACTCTGTAACTTTGTCATTCATCGTAAGATTTTGAAATAACTTACCACAAATGTTAACCACCACTAGACAATGTGTCGCGCGCAAATCCCATGGCTGTAACTCCAAGGTCAATGTCTCACATAGAGTTCAAAGGTCATAATATTGGTCTGTTTGGTGTGTCAACTCTGTAACTTTGTCATTCATCGTAAGATTTTGAAATAACTTACCACAAATGTTAACCACCACTAGACAATGTGTCGCGCGCAAATCCCATGGCTGTAACTCCAAGGTCAATGTCTCACATAGAGTTCAAAGGTCATAATATTGGTCTGTTTGGTGCGTCAACTCTGTAACTTTGTCATTCATCGTAAGATTTTGAAATAACTAACCACAAATGTTAACCACCATTAGACGATGTGTCCGCTAACTCCCATGGCCTATGCAGGATGTAGGGGTATTTGTCACCTTGTGACAGTTCTAGTTTTATTATACATGTAGTTTAAAATTTATTTTACTTGATTTTTATAGAATGTCTACTTTTGACAGTGTATGAATGGCCACGCAAAAACAAAACATTTTACTCTTATTTTACCAATATAAAAGATTAAAACGCCAAATTCCAGGAAACGAAGTATAAAGGTTTTGTTTATTATAGTGTCAACCCTATTGAAAGGGCCAGCCATGTTGGCTTATGAGACACCTATCTTTTGTTCGCACACTATCTTCCGAATCCCTTCTCCTTTTGCCGGTAACAGCTGGCTTACCAGCCGACCGCATCAGTATAATTATTACTTAGGTTTGATTGTTTGTGCAATAATTGTATAGTTGTTGTATAATAATTGTATGATAATTGTATAATAATTATATAGATATCGTATAATAATTGTATAGATATTGTATAATAATTGTATAGATATCGTATAATAATTGTATAGATATTGTATAATAATTGTATAGATATTGTATAATAATTATATAGATATTGTATAATAATTATATAGATATCGTATAATAATTGTATAGATATCGTATAATAATTATATAGATATCGTATAATAATTATATAGATATCGTATAATAATTATATAGATATCGTATAATAATTATATAGATATTGTATAATAATTATATAGATATTGTATAATAATTATATAGATATTGTATAATAATTATATAGATATCGTATAATAATTATATAGATATTGTATAATAATTGTATAGATATCGTATAATAATTGTATAGATATTGTATAATAATTGTATAGATATCGTATAATAATTGTATAGATATTGTATAATAATTGTATAGATATCGTATAATAATTGTATAGATATTGTATAATAATTGTATAGATATCGTATAATAATTGTATAGATATTGTATAATAATTGTATAGATATTGTATAATAATTGTATAGATATTGTATAATAATTGTATAGATATTGTATAATAATTGTATAGATATTGTATAATAATTGTATAGATATTGTATAATAATTATATAGATATCGTATAATAATTGTATAGATATTGTATAATAATTGTATAGATATCGTATAATAATTGTATAGATATTGTATAATAATTGTATAGATATTGTATAATAATTGTATAGATATTGTATAATAATTGTATAGATATTGTATAATAATTGTATGATAATTGTATTATTATTGTATGATAATTGTATGACAGTTGTATTATTATTGTATGGTAATTGTATAATAATTGTATGATAATTGTATAATAATTGTATGATAATTGTATAATAATTGTATGGTAATTGTATAATAATTGTATGATAATTGTATAATAATTGTATGGTAATTGTATAAATATTGTATGGTAATTGTATAATAATTGTATGATAATTGTATAATAATTGTATGGTAATTGTATAAATATTGTATGATAATTGTGTAATAATTGTACAGTGCAACCTCGCCAAAGCAACACCCTTTTGGAGCAGTAAAAGTATGTTATTGTTTAGAGGTTGTTGCTCTGTAGAGGTTGAATCAATAGTGCAGTTGGAAAAAATCATGCTGTCGTTGAAAGGGGGTTGTTGCTCAAGAGAGGGCCACTCTGGAGAGGTTATACTGTATTTTTATTGTATGATACTTATATGATAATTGTATAGTAATTGTATTTTGATGATATTTTGTATAAGTTGAATTTCAATTATTTTGTAATTACCGGTACATGTTTGATTGAAATAAATCTTGTGTAATCAAGAAATAATAGTTTTGCGTTGTTTTTCAAATTATGAAAATTATAAGAAATATTTAAATGCTTTCTGGTCTCATATTTTACCAGGCTTTACAATATACGTATATTATATATACTATACCACACCGCTCTCACCTATACCTGGTACAGGGTCATTCAGATGGTTGAAAGACCCTGCCTGGTATTAAGGTCTAAAATGAATATACAAAGGCCACTCTTGGGAAAATCATAATATGGCCTTATTGCCAGGTGATCTTTATTTGGGAAGTCAATTTGTTCTAAATTATCCGTGACAGGTTTAAAAGAATGACCTTTATTCACAGGGTGGCCTTTATTCGGAGGTGGACGCTAGCACAGGTTTGAATGTATACCAATATTTTGCACACCTTAAATTGATATTAATACCAGCTTTGAAAACAAAAATATCTATATTGAGTTGGTTGCATTAGCTAGTAATATCAGGTAGTTGTATTTAGATACAACTACCCGGTAATATACAGAAAATTTTGAACACCAAGTTGAAAATTATTAAGTTTTAAAATAATGGAAAAAACGATCAAAACTGATTTTTTTAGTTGAAAAGTTATATTGTGTGTGCATATAATTGTTAAATACATTGTATATTGCTGAATAAAACGAATAAAAACTAATTCAAATGAAAAAAAAACGTGGAGATGCCGGGGATCGAACCCGGGGCCTTTCACATGCAAAGCGAACGCTCTACCACTGAGCCACATCCCCAACTTGAAATTGGTAAGTGGAAAACTATTTATAAACATTTATTAATAGCTGTCTAATCGGTGAACCGGTGTTAGTATTATTAATTTCATTGATATTTCATCCGGATTTAAACGTTTGTTGAAAATTGAAGTTTTCTCAAAATGATTGGGAAATGCATGACAATGTGTCCTCTCGGGGAGATAAAAATGTGTGTTACGTATATGATCTCAAATTTTAATTTCTTTGGAGTCAAATATCTTGTAATTATTGGAAACGTATATTTAGTCTGAAAGTTGCATAGTGTACGGATATCTATAATTCGGATACTTCAACGTAGTACTCTTAAACGTCATGTAGACATCTACTTGACTACTAAAGAAGGATATAATTACTTATGATACAAAATGATTTTATATGACAAATACAGTTTTATTGTCATTTTTTTTGCAGGAGAGAACGTGAAAAACTGTTGCATAAATTTGAAGTGGATGCACATAACAGGTTATAAACTTATGATGAAATTAAATGTAAGGTATGAAGGTGGGATGACCCCGACCCCCTCATACCTATTACGGGGTGAAATAAACGGGGTTACCCAGTTGGGGCCTCAAATGAAAAAAAAATAACAGGTATATAATTACCTATATCGAAGTTCGTTTATATCGAACTATTTTGGCAGGTCCCCCGAACTTCGATACAACGAGTTTCTAACTGTATATATATGTACACGTGTATTTAACTTTTTAAGTTTTATACTCAGGCCTTAAAAATATGTTTGTTTCTGGTTACATGCTCATTAAAAATGGGGTAGGTAGGTCAGGGCTTTTTGCTTTTGAAAGTTTTTACCATTCCTAGATCTCTAAGTTCTATCAACCTTGGTCGCTCAGTATGAAGACACGCCAACTTTGAACAGGGACACTTAATTACATGTATTGTCCTTCACTCCTTGCTTAGAAAAAAGGGATTTTTTATCTTCTATAGCAGGGGCCGTGAAAAAAAACCTGTTAGTGTTATCAACCCTTGTACTAGGGAAAGAAAAAAATACTGTTGAACAGTTACTGTAAAATTCTGGTTACAACAATTCATTCTTCGAATTAGTGGGTTGCCCCCTGCCCGAAAGGATTTTTTCCTTCTTTAAGTCTTTTGGGGGACAACCTAGTTTTAGAGAGTTTCCTTCATAAAGTATATAGTCGGGCAACCTGTCACAAAAAATTAATTCAAAGACTACTACATGATTATGTATGATGTTAAAAAATGGCATTTTGTGCTAATTACTACTTGAAATAATATGTTTCAGTCGTCAAGCCGATGTAAAGAAATGTGTGAAAGAATACAGACGACCAACAGTTGGTAAACAAGATGTAGAACCAGGAGAAGTACGGCCACCTAAAGTTCTTGTACAAACTACACTCTTTCTCATAGACAAGTAAGCTGGAATTGTTAATATTTATCGAATAAGTCTGAAAATAAAATAAGTTTGATTGGAGTACTCCGACCCAGAATTTTAGCTCTGGGTAGGTAGGTAAGAAGGGATTATTTTTACTGTATATAACAATAGCAAAAAATACCCCCAAAAAATCTATTTTATTTACGTTGTATTTGCTAGGATTTCGTTCGAGTAGGTCGGAGCAATCCAAATATACTTATTTTCAGCCTTATAGCAGTCTTAATTCAGTTAACAGTATCATTTCAGTATTTAAGGAAATATTATAGATTCATCTGCCATCCTTAAAAATGTTTTAGTTTACAGTTGTGCGACTAACTCATTCAAAAGCCTCTGATTTTAAATTGTTTCTGGGATTTTGACATTATGAAATATTTATTTGTTTCACAACTTGGTTTGTGAGTGGTTGTTCCATTTTGTACTTTGGAGTATATTCTTAGTTTTTATTTTTGAAGATTTAAATCTCAATCTCAATTGTAAAGAGTTTCTATATTTCCCTTCTTTTTATCTATCTCTATTTTGAAGAGTGAACTTTTTTATGTCTTTTTGAAGTGCAACTTTATAATATCCTTTTTGAAGAGTAGTAATTATTGTTGTCTCCATTTTAAAAGATTTTTAAAAGAACTACTTTCTATTTCCTTTTCGAAGAGTTACAGCTGCACGATGTGAATGGTCAGATATTTACGACTTTGTGTTTGACCGTCTGAGATCTATACGTCAGGATATTGTCGTACAAGATGCCCACGATACTAACACAGTTGGTATATTAGAGAGAGCTGTAAGATTCCATATATACTCAGACTACAGGTATGCTGTATAAATATGTAACTGTCGAAAAAACAATGTGATAATTTATATTTGCTTTTATGTGCACACTTAGTCAGTTTGGTTCTATAAATGTATTTTGGTTTGAAGGATTTTTTACTGCCTTTAAAGAATTAACTTACACGTATCTTCAGCCCACCAAAAATTCAGCCCACCATTAGGCAAGGCTAGCTGTTATCACAGCTGACAGTTAATAGACCAACTCCTTTTTTTCGGGGCTGTCCGTAAACATTTTAGCAGGAAACTTTCTAAGTACAGTCAGTCAGTTCAAATTTTGATGTCAGTCCGTTCAAATTTTGGTGTCAGTCCGTTCAAATTTAGATGTCAGTCTGTTCAAATTTTGGTGTCAGTCCGTTCAAATTTTGGTGTCAGTCCGTTCAAATTTTGGTGTCAGTCTGTTCAAATTTTGGTGTCAGTCCGTTCAAATTTTGGTGTCAGTCCGTTTCTGAACGATAACTCAAGAAATATGTCATGGATTGGTTTCATATTTTACATGATGGTTTACAATAATAAGATACAGGTCACATTCGATTTCCTTTAAAATCTAAACATTTTCACAGGAGTTATGGCCCCTTTTTGTACTTAGTTCTCCGGACACATTTCTAGTTTTTAGACTTATCCAGGTTATGTATGGCTCACATGGCTGTCTTTGATCCAAAGATTAACACTCAACACACGCAAGAATGTCTGAAACGGCTTATCAATCTTTACAATGATATTGGGACTGATGCTTGGCGGAACAGGATAGAAATGGAAACCATTTACCTACTCTTCAATTTGGGAGATTTAGATGCTATACGACACTACTACACTTTACCACATCAATTAAGGTACGATTCAGCAGTCTTCACAAAAAACTTCCTTAGTAAGCTCTGGACATTCAGTCCAGTGTAAATGCAAACTTTACTTGATCAAATGATCTTTTAGTGGACCAAAAAGAGTACACACAAAATTTCATATTATTTGGCAAAAAAACATATTTTTAAAATATAATATATAAATTGTCAGCCTTGATATATGATATTTTTTGATAAAGCATCAATTTTTTATATTAAATCACACCAGTATCTTAAGAACAACTAGTAAATCTTTAATTTATATCTGGTTTGTTTTTTCCAGACATTCGGAAGAAATCAAGTTAGCGTACAATTTGAGCTGCGCTCGTCTTCACAACAACTGGAGAAAAGTGTTCAGATCGCTGTCAATGTTAAAATCCCCTATCTACCTTTGTGCCATACATAGACATTTTCCAATTCTACAAAGGTAGGGGCAATAACTCGTGGTAGTTTACACAAAGTAGGGAAGATAACTCCTTTTTTTTTTTAAATAAATGTATGGGAGGTAACTCATGGTATGCTTCAGGAATCCTAGAAAAAAATTCATTTTTTTAAATGAATTTATCTGAGCAATTACTGTAGTTTCATTTATTTTCGTTGGGCTCAATTTTCGTGGTTTTTACTAAAATGGCTATTTCGTGGGGACATAAATTCGTGGATTTAGATTTTTGAAAAGAAATGCCTTATCTCTGCATTTAAATTTGTGGGGATTTGATTTCGTGGACGAGCCAACCCCCGAAATCCACGAAATTAAATCCCCAACGAAAATTAATGATTCCACAGTATCTTATGAAAATAGCTGCTTGGTTCAAGGTTATAAAACTTGAGATCGGTTTCTGAGCTCAAATCTCATATCTCGTCTTTGAATGTTTCTAAGTTAATTATGATCAGACAATATTGATATTATTGATACGTCTGACAGTATAATTCTTTTGAATATGTATTTAAATGTTAATCAGCTCTTTAATCATATACATTGTACAACCATAATACTTTGAGAATGGAATTGAGATTTGAGCTCAGACTTTGAGTCTGTTCTCAAGTTTTATAACTGCGGGACTTGGATCAGTATACCATACCTCTTGAGAATCCATTTGTCAATCTATCTCTCAGCTGAAATCTTTGGTTTTGTTTAAATTCTTTTTTTTACCATTTGAATTTTACACAAGAGGTTTCCGGTCCATATTTTTATGCCCTAGTATCGATAGACTCTCATAGAGCAGGGGCATATTGTTTTTGTCTGGTTGTGTTTTTGGTTTCTACCAAATTTCAACCTTGCATAAAATCGAAACGCTTCCACTTACAACCATCAAACTTCATATGTTGGTTCTTCATGATAACCTTTATAGGACCTGTGCATTTTAGGTCAGTAGGCAAAAGGTCAAGGTCACAGTGAGGAAGAATTGTGTTTTAAAAGATTCGATCTTGTTCTTTCAGGAATGCTTTACAGATCATGAACACAGCATATTCATCAAAGAATTCCAAGTTTCCATTGGAGAAGATTACGCTGTTACTTGGTTTAAACACCGACACAGAATCACAAACGTTATGTCAACAATTCAATGTAACTGTAGATGGAACAAATGCTCATTTTCTGAAAGCTAATTTCAAATTGGAAGAAAAGGTATTTAATTATTAACTCATAGATATTCTTTCTGAAATGAATTTTTTTCTATAATTACCATTAGATATAGCTTTGAAATTGAATTATTTCGAAATTTGCTTTTTAAGCATTGAAACATTCGGATATTGCAGACGAATAGGCAGAAATTGCTGTACAACAAAAATAACTATTTTTGCTTTCTACATGTAACTGTTGGTTATAAATTCAAGATTTACATGACATATTTATTCTGCTTCAAATATGCCAACAATTCTGCCCAGGACACCTAGAAGTGTCCTACAAGTCGTTTTTAAACTTTTGTACGACTTGTTACCCTTGTTGAAAAAAAAAAATTTCTGTAGATATTGCACAGTGCCCAAAATTTTTTTTCAACCTAAATTAATGTTGTTGCATCTTTCACCATATTTTTCATTGAAATGGGTATTCTTTTTCTTTGATCTTTGACAAATTGGTTACTTTGGGTTACTCCCATGGACTTGAATGCAAATTTAAAGGGAAAATAATTCAAAGGAATTTCATTGTTCTTGAAAAAATCTCATGGTAAATCATTTTCTATCAGAGGAAACCTATAAGAATTATAAACATTTCCAAAATCTGTCTGCCATGTTTTGAGATATTAATTTTCGAGTTAGGGTCCTAACTGAATGTTCGTCTTTTTTTCAGGTAAAAAGAAATCACAGTGACTGTATAAACTCTGTTTTAAAACAGTACACCATTCCACAGATTCTCCATGGAAATAAACACATCAATTCTGATCTTAGTGAGAAATTCTCAGATTTATGTCGGACTTAATTTTGTAACGATCCTCTACCAATCTCTATGGAAACTGCATGTCCATATTTTTATCTTGTCTGTTTTCAAAGAAAAAATCGTGCTAGTGTGATCACTGCGTCGTCTTTGCGTCTGCAAAAAACTTTAATGTCGCTCATAATTCATAAGCCATAAGAGGTAGCAACATGAAACTTAATAGATGGATAGATCTCACTGAGGCACCGAACAGACGAGAATCGGCACTGCTTGTGGCACTCTTGTTATATATTTATCATTGTTGATATTTTTAAACTTTTGTCTTATTGTGGATAATTTTTAAACTTTTGTCTTATTGTGGATAATTTTTAAACTTTTGTCTTATTGTGGATAATTTTTAAACTTTTGTGTCATTGCAAATTTTTTTTAAAACTTTCGTCTCTACTGCTTTTAACATTATTATTGATGTATTTATTCTATTTTTTGTACATATGAAGGTCATTATCTGGGGTCAAAGGTTACAAGACTTGAGATTAATACAAAATCTCATTTTTTGTGATTTCAACATTTTCTAAGATTTATTTTTAAGTTTGTTTGCTAATTGCATTCAAAACAAATTATATACTTTTCGAACCAATTTTAATGTTTATGTTTTATTATTTATGATAGAATAATAAATTTGATGGTAGGATCGCAGTTTTTGAGAATTTGGTCTGATCTCGAGTTATGTAACTTTTGACCCAAAATTCAAGGCATTTGATATGTCTATATTTACATTTTGTCATACAGTCTTTTAGCATTCATTTATTTATAGACAAATCTTATACAGCTAACATAGGCTTGTTTGACTTTTAATCATTGTATTGTAAATTGTATATACATTTATATTTTATAACAACAGTATTTTTTATTTTTACATGAACATTATTTAAACATGAGGGGTGTTCAGATAGTTTTTGTCATATATATATTTTTATATTAATTACTTCAGTGACCACCCTTGTGCGTGAGGGCTGTTCACAAAATTCAATCCTTTTTATTTTTTTAAAAATGGATATGCTATTAATAATGAGTCAGTGATCCCTGTGGACAAGGGTCATTACATGAACAACTTTCTTTAGCACTCATGTTATGATTTAAATGACAATAAACCCCTTCAAATGGAATTCAAGAAAACATGATTTTATTTTTGAACGATTCATGTAGTTCAAGAAGTGTGCATGAATATTTGATCGAGGGTTGGTAAAAAACAAATTATTTTGTTAACAGTTAACTTTCTGACACTTTTCTCAAGGGTCGACCCTGAAGTTCCAAACAGTAGAATTTATAGCAGTATAAAGCATAACTTGAACATACCAAAACGAAGGTTATCATATAGGTTTGAAAAGTTTTTGTGACCTATGTAAACTATTTCTTTTGTCAATTAACTGTAAATATAACTCTTTTAGCTTTAAGGGTAACAGATCCTGATACAGACTTTTTATGACTATGAACAAATGTTAGGGATACCAGATCCTTATAGGTTCTGATATTCAAACATTATTGATTAAATTTCAGCTTTAAACTATTCAAATTTTTGAAATCTTGGACCCGGGTCAGTTATATTTGACTTTATATCATAAAGGGAGGTAATAATACTAACTAAATGTAGTACTCTCCCCTTTTCTACGGTTATAAAGCATTGTTAATTACACAATTAAGAGAAAAACTCTGATTTTTAAATGATTCAATCTACGATCTAAATATTCAATGAAAATATACAAGAGTTTAATGGTTAGAAATAAATGTTTGTATTTGGGTCTGCTAACCTTTAAGGTAATTTTTCAACTCTCCATAATTTTCAAGTTTTACCTTGTTGGCAAATATTTACACTGCTTGAATTTTAGAACACCCCTCGTTATATACATAAATACATGTACATATTATCAACTGTGTGCAATTTTTTACAATAAACACTGAACTGATTTTTATTAATGTAAATTTTTAAAGATTGACATACAATTTTATTCTTTATTCTATTTGTATAAAATTATTATTGTATATCTGTGGTACATTAAAAATGTCTATGTTCATTAAATTGTAAGTTGAATTGAAAAATTCTTCTTTTACTTTTAACTTATTATCTAATGATTGGTCTCAATTCTGTTTGTATTTACATTAAAAATTTATGGTTAATGGGTTTACTTTTCTATTGACCAGCCTCCGCAGTTGAGTGGTTAAGGTCGCTGACTTCAAATCACTGTAAACTCTCACTGGGTCATGGGTTCGAGACCCGCTACCGACCATGTCTCTTTATGTGAGAAAGTAGGCAGTTGCTTACGGAGGATGGGAGTCTAGTACTGGTTCTTCCCAGGAATGATGATTAGGTGAACTGTCCGCCTCATATGACTCTGACTGTTGAAAAGGGGCGTAAAACTCGATATAAACAAACAAACTTCTATTTGTATGGTAAGATTTTGGTTGGTTAAGGAGACGAAGCCGCTTGGGTTCAATATCTTACGGAAAGCAAGGTCAAGGTCTTTTGGCGACATTCTAGCTTTAACAGTGAAGGAAGGCGACAGGCCACTACTCTCAGGTAGAACAACCGAACATCCCGTAAGCTACCTAGACAATTTTCCTTACATTAGAAATTTTGTGCCGGCATGGGATTCAAACTCACAATGGTTAGGAGCTATCACTCATCTGAGACCATAATGGCTTGACCAGGGAGGTCTGACCCCTTGAATAGAATTCATGAACTTTTCTTGCATACTTCAAGAACAGTTTATGAAATATGAATGATTATTTGACAGAGGAAAGGGACACAACTCAACCAAGACATCGGAAAAGCCTAAGTTTTTAGAAGTTACAAAGTAAAGACCTATACAGTAGATGACTTTATAGTATAGATCTTTGTACAGAGTCACTTTATACGTACCACTTATTGATATTTTTTATACTAGAATTTGAAAAGCTTAAAGTTCGAAATTTTCTTTTGGCACATACAGTAAACCCTCGATATTAAAGCCACCTCTGGGATAAAACAAAATCTGTCTTAAATATTGAGGTGGTCATTTTATCGAGGTTAGATATAGAGAAATATTGAAAACCGGTCCCCTAATAAGTGGTCGTTATTATGAGGTGGCCTTAATAGCAAGGTGGTCGCTTAAGTGGGGTTTTACCATATCTATAAATAAGTTTATATTTAGGCCAAGACAAAATATGTTGTTTTTTTGTAATAATTACGTAACACAAATAAAATGGCGCCGTATTTTAATTTTCTATACGTTTTGGACATTTTCTTTGCTAATGCATTACTTTTATACATGAAAAAAATTCGCAGGATTTCCGCTGATTTTTTTACCTTCGTCTTATACATAGGTGCGACCTATACACGCGTGATTACGGTACCAGGCTTCTCTTAACATTCGATCCCAAAAATCCTTGGTTGGTAGATTTGAAGACTGCTGGTACGAACAGTCAAGCCTGTGAACCATTGGGATAATTATAATGTGGCCTTTATTGACAGGTGGCCTTTATTTGGAGTGGAAATTGTTCTAGATTTTAAAAGACAACTTTTTCAAAGAATGTCCTTTATTCACAGGGTGCCCTTTATTTGGGGGTGGCCACTAACACAGGTATGACTGTACTTTATTTCAACCAGACTTTATAGTTCGGAGGTATATGGCTCATACGAAAATGCTTTGGCCAGAACAAATTGACTTAATTGAGACTAAAAAATATCTTAGACGCAGACAACAAGAACTTTTTATAATCTAGCCTAGTTGAGCCAAGTGGTTAGTCAAACAAACTCTTCATGCACTATGAATTATGCTTTCCATTCACACTTTGACATTAAAGCAGTATATGTTTTTTAAAGTAAATCGGGAATAGCTATGAATCAAATAAACTTATTTGATTAAAAAGCAACAGTGCGACCTCTCCAAAGTAACACCCTTTTGGGAGTAGCAAAAATTGTGTTGTTGTTGTTGTTTAGAGGATGTTGCCCTGGAAAGGTTAAAATAATAGTTAAATTGTACAGTGGGAAAAATCATTATGTTATTGAGGGGAGGTCGTTGCTCAAGAGAGGGTCGCTCTGGAGAGGTTGTACTGTATTTTAAAAAAAGAAACCATAAAATCTCTGTAAAGTTTCTCATGAAGGAATTTATTATGTTAGCTTGGCCTTGAGTTATTCGTTCTTGATTTAAATCATATTTTTAATTCACCTTGGAGTTTTACTTTATTTACATATTAAGTACGGTGTATGTATATGTTAACTAGTGATCTCGTTTAAATGATGAAAGCGGAAGTTAATACATTACATTTCCTACTCAATGCATTTAAAGCATGTGAATCACATGTATGTGTACAGTAATCGTAAATCATACAAGTAGTTGAAATTAAATTTTATCAAACAGAAGTGGCTGTGGTGATTTTTAGGAGTTTTGGATTTTTTGGACGTAATCGGCACACTTCGTGACATTCCGTAGTAAACCGTTATCATAAGGGGTCCGTATCATAAGAACGCCCGACTTGATGCTGCTGCAGAAAACACCGAAGAAATGCCGAATGATTAATTAGAAGGTAAAGTTTTGTTACGTTTATTCTGCGACACTTAGGCTTAATTTTCTTTTCTTTGTTTCTGGTTACCCGAACCCTATTTTTTGTCCCGCGCCCCTAGAACTTTTTCGAAAAATTCACTTTCTCACGTACCAGTATATGTTTTACTTTTCCACACGCTTTCAAGAGCAGCAAGCGAAGCCGACCTATCTACCCTATTTTTTACGAGCACGTAACCAGAAACATACCTTTTTGGCCTTAACATTAATTGATGCTTTCAATTTTTATTTTCATGTTTTTACTTAATTATCTTTTATCTCAAACTTAGCTAAACGTGTACAGTAAATCCTCTATATATTAAGGACCGTATTTGAGACAAAATTCGGTCTGTTCAAAGGTGGTCGCATTATGACATTGCTATAAGCAGGGACTGTAAGTTATATAATGTAGAGTTTCTGAGATAAAGATCAAAATTTATAATTGTATGGGCAAACAAATCTGTCCGGGAATAAATGGCCGTTTTATCGAGGTAGGAGGTCTTTAACAATGAAGTGGTCACTGATTGAAGTCGGACTGTATTTTCGGAAAATTCGGATGTTTAGAAAATTCGGAAATAATAAAAAATCGGATACAGTAAAAAGTGAAAATTCGGATGTTGAGAAAATTCGGATATATTGAAACGTAAAAATTCGGCTATTATGAAATGAAGTACATGTTATTATAATTGCCTTTACTATGTCTTTACTTACACCAATGTTATAAATAGATACAATGTGCAGTGAGAAACTGGTGTATCGAAGTAGATTCTAATTAGTTTCCATGAATTCACAATGACTGTGTTTTAAATATCTTTGGTTTCATGATTACACGATATTATATCAAATACATTGATGTAATAGTTTAATTCTTGTAAAATTTTCGCTAAATGACTCCATGTATACTAGACGGCATTAGAAAGACAATAGTCTGGGAAATTTGAAGTACATGTATGCATCATAACATTATTATATGTGTAATTATGTATATACAGACAATAAACCCTGTAAACTAAGGCCACGCTGTTTTATAGAAGATAAAATGTGGCCTTTTTGACAGGTTTCCCTTACTCTGAGGTCATTAAGATCTAAATAATGAATGACAATTTTTATAGAATAGCCTTTAAAATATTCACAGGATGGCCTTTATTCGGGTGTGGCCGCTAACACAGATTTGTATGTATATAGATATTTTTATACTTAACACATTTCGTTGCCGGCGACCTAAGGAAGATAACCAAGAAAGGCATTTTATCAAAATTAACATGTATATCTTTTAATTCAATCTATATTTGCAATATGTTCCTTGAATTTCATTGTAGTAACTCATTCAAATTTATCAGTTAATTTCCCTATGGCAGCCAAAAGTCACAAAATTATTGATAGCATTAGGCTTAATCAGGTGACCTTTTAGACATTTTGTTGAGGAATAGCAGTGATCTAGGTGTTTATTTAAGGTCCATGTTTTAGGACTTGACAAAATCAAACAATAAGAAAATACGCCCCGACAATTAGACTCTGAAAATGATAAAATTTACATTTTGTAAAAACTTCCTGTCTGTGCGCTGTAGTTTCATATTTCCTTAGTTTAATTTAAAACGGTCACATGTTATGACTGCAGACGATATGTACTTTATCCTATTTTGCACAGATATTTATTGGTTACTTGTACAAAAGTTATACCAATTCATGGTTATATAACATCGAACTATCATGGGTACTGTTTAAAAATGCGGTAAATGCAACAAGACCAATTAAGCATCCGACTCTCAAAAACTTTGGAAATCAGTAGTTTATATGTATCCTGATATGGTGCTAAGGAAATGAGTAAGTTCTGAGAGTACCCCAATTGTCCAAGTTGTGTGAGAATGGGCCGTACAATGCATACATGTACACAAGTTTATCAGATGATGTATCTAAAGATCTAGAGCTATACAATAGATAGCACAGGTCTTTGATGTACCTATGCAAAGACAAACATGTGCAAGCGGCCACCTCCGAATAAAAGCGACATTGTGAATAAAGGTCATTCTTTTAGTAAAGGTTATTGATTATTTAGAACAGAATGACCTCCGAATAAGGCCACGTGTCAATAAAGGCCACATTTCGTCTTTCTTATGGGTAGCCTTTGTTCACAGGATTGACTGTATATAGTAAACTGGTTCCCGTTGATTCTTGCTGTAGAAAGCCTTTTGGTGCAGTGTAACATGGAACAGGAACCAGTTTACTATATTCTAATTGATTTGTATGTTAGGCCTTCACGAAGGGACGTTTTAAACTGTAACGAAATTACCTTTTCACGGCTAATCAGTAGGCTGAAACAGGGTCCCGTTCCATGTTGCATCGCACGAAAGACAACGAGACCAGTTTACAGTTGACTTATCGGAAGAATTGTCTCCCTTGAAAATCCATCAGTAATTTACAAAATTTTTAAAATGTGTCGTAAAATATATTTGTATATTCTTTGTCGAATATTTTTGGCTCAAATTTCTTGTACTTGTTTGTTACACTAATTACCAGGGATTCTGTAAGAGTTATTGACCCAGTTGAAAAAAGAAAATTAATTTCTGAAGATATGATATTAATTTGGATTATACAACAAAAAACACAAATATACGAACTAGTATTATTATTTCATTTGTCTACGTTTCGGCGCAACCGCCTTTATCAAGACATAACAATAAAAATCTTTTATTTTTTTTGAAGATATGATAGACAGACACTTTGTCTTTGAATGCCTTACCGTGAATTTTCAATAAAATGTATCTTCGGTATTTTTTAATCTCTGTAACATTGGGCTACTATAGCATACCTGTATTCACTAAAGACTTTTATATGTGTACCTTTTTGCATTACACCTGTAATCCGGATTTTTTTTGGCGAAATTATTTATCATAAATACCTGGGGAAAGTTTCAATACCAGCAACGTTAATTCGGAAGGAACTTTTTAATTAGAAATAATAGAATCTTTCTGCGCCAACCATCTCTGGACATTTGGCTTATAATTGTATTCTTTCTACGGATAAAGGGCGCCATAGTTTCCAGTGTGATAGAAAATATCAACCGGAAACCATTTTGAAATCAATCGGCATACTTTCGTGTTTTACTGTAACATCAAGTCGAGCCAGTCGTAACTACTCGGGCATTTCCGTTACTGAGAAATTCTTTCTTTGGACAAACGCCGAGGAGTTCCGATTGCAAGTCGAGCGATCCGAATGGACCTTTACGGAATGTCCCGAAGTTTGCCGATTACGCTGTTGCATTACTATTGACCCGCCTTTGTCCGTGTATAGTATAATCTCCAAGTGCCGTTCATGCTTAATTTATTATTTATACAATTTTAATTATCTTAAATATTATAGAAATATGTCATTAATTATTAATTATATATTTCAATGAAAGAATCCTAACCATACCGTGCGAATTTGTATAGCCTAATACGCATGCGCAGGATCGCGCACGGAATTATGGTTAAATTTCTACGCGCCTGTCAGATATTGAACACAACTTATATTCAAGCGTTTGCTAATACCGTTCAAGATCATTGACGATACTTAATGCTAAAGCAAGTCTGCGACAACATTAAATATTGCTTTGTGTAAATATCGGTGTTTTTATTCACAAACATTGTCGGATTAATTGATGTTTTATGAGAAATAATCATTGAGTATTATTGTCGAGAGAATAATCAATTAATGAAAGACTAAAAGCGATCTGTTTGGATTACAAAACTACAAAATGCTCTGTGAGTATACGGATATTATGAAAGATTGGGCTGACATCCAAATTCTGATTTTTGTAGAAGCTCTCCAGTAAATTTTCTGTTAAGGATGCCACCTCGTTGTCATAGTAATTAAAACGAAGTCTTGGAAGCTTTTTCGAACAAAAAAACAACAGATTTTTATTTGACAGAGAGGCGGCCTTCCGTTGAAAATATGGATAACTTCACCGGAAATATTTCCGAATTTGAAGATTTTCGCGAAAATTTAACATGTGTGTTTACCGAAAAGTACAACGTTGCTAGAAACATAATTTTTATTGTGATCGCTTTGACGACGTATTTTGGAAATATCCTGATCCTCATCAGTCTAAGAAAATACCGAAAACATTTTAAAGGAGTTCTGTATACGTTAATTAGTCATCTAGCTATAGCGGATCTGTTATTGGCTATAGGATTAACGCTTAGACTGGTAGCTGAATTATCAACATTTTTAGATTCCAACACATATTTCTGTCTTATTGGCGTTTGCTTTATAAGTGTGTCTATTATCAGCTCAACTAAAATACTTTTACTTATTTCGATAGACAGATTCTGTGCCATTATGTTCCCGATGAAGCATTTACTGAAATCTTCCAAAACGAGTCGAAGGCGTGTTGTTCTATTTATAACCTGGACAATCTCGATTGTGATTGGCTGCGTCCCGGTTACGTTGGAACTTGATTTGACCAATGACGTCCTGCCATTCGGTTGCGCGGTTGGTCACATGGTACCAGAAAAAATGTCATATCTTACACCAATAGTTATTCCATTACAGTTTTTAATCCATGTTGCGTTTTGTGTAATCATTGCAATCAGGTTGAAGACGAATTCCATGTCACAACGAAAATACCACAGCAGTCTAGTAAAATGTGGCTTCATGCTAAAGGTATACGTAATCTATGCGCTTTGTTGGACGCCATTTTTAATCGCGACTGTTGTTAAATTGACGACAAGTTCAGTAGAAAAACAAGAACGAATCAAATGTAAGATGGAATACTTTACTATTCCGGGTATTTTAAATTCCGGAATGAACTGGATTATATACGGTCTAGCCAACTTAAAGTTCAGAAAAGCGTTCATGAAATTTTTATGTTGTAATGACAAAATAGATCTGAGAACAAACTCATATCAAGTACATTATCAGAACCCGCGGAAAATCTAGTTCTTAATTGGTGCACTGAACTACTACTAGTATGTTTAGTTGTTCAAGTTATAAAAAAATTGTACATTTGTGTTCTGACCAATTATACACATTTTTGTCTTTTATTTTTATTCAATCCTATTCATTTCATTTCTGTCATAAAGTTAAGCATACTTCAAGAACTATTTATGAATTATTCATGTATAGTTCAGAAAAAGCATGTTTTCATGAAATGAATTTCATTCGAAAGAGTTGGATTTTCTTTTGGTCATAAAAATGGTGTACAAAGGAATGTCCGTGAAGTTGGCAGCCCAGCAGCCTAGCAGCCCAGTAGCGTGAAGTTGGCAGCCCAGCAGCCTAGCAGACCAGCAGCGTGAAGTTCGCAGCCCAGCAGCCTAGCAGCCCAGCAGCGTGAAGTTAACAGCCCAGCAGCCTAGCAGCCCAGCAGCGTGAAGTTAGCAGCCCAGCAGCCTAGCAGCCAAGCAGCGTGAAGTTAGCAGCCCAGCAGCTTAGCAGCCTAATATATTTCTACAGTTAAACTGCACCACAAATCATGCAAAAACTTAAAAACGCATGAAGTAATAACATTATGTTGCTGTCATGTTTATTAGAAGAAAAAAATACGATTTTTATCGATTTTGTGAATCTGGCAGTGTAGCGGCCGCATAGCGGACTATTATAGTCAAACAAATAAAATGCACAAGAAATCCGGCTAAACACTTACGAATCGATGATATAATTCGATTTTATTCCTTTAACGGACATTAGATGAGAACTTACACTTTTTTTTGTTTCTTTTTGTGAAGTTCGCAGCCCAGCAGCCGTTAACAGCGTAATATATATCTATACAGATAAACTTCACAACAAATCGAGCTAAATACTTCAGAATGCATAAAATAATGTCAGTCTGTTGTTTAAACATTCATTAACAGAAAATATATAATGTTCATTTTTTTTCAATGTGAAATTAGCCGCTGCTAGCAGCGTGAAGTTGGCAGCCTAGCAGCGTAACAGCGTAATCTATATTTCTACAGATAAACTTCACAACAAATCGAGCTAAATACTTAAGAATGCATAAAATAATCTCAGTCTGTTGTTTAAACATTAATTAACTGAAAATATATGATTTTCATTTTCTTTTTCAATGTGGAATTAGCCGCTGCTAGCTGCGTGAAGTTGGCAGCCCAGCAGCGTGACAGCGTAATCTATATTTCTACGGATAAACTTCACAACAAATCAAGAAAAATACTTCAGAATGCATACAATAGTGTCGGTCTGTTGTTTGGACATTAATTAACTGAAAATATATGATTTTCATTGTTTTTTCGATGTGAAAATAGCCGCTACTAGCAGCGTTAAGTTGGCAGCTAGCAGCGTCTTATTTCACGCACAAAAAATTCTTTTTTGGAAAAATCATATATTTTCATTTAATTAACGTTCAAACAACAGACTGACATTATTTTATGCATTCTGGAGTATTGTTCTTGATTTGTTGTGAAGTTTATCTTGTCACCCGTACTGGAGATGTCAAGAAGGAAGCAGTTTAGACGGAAATCTGTTAATGCCTCCATACCAGTTTGAATAGACTGTAGGCGGGAACTAAACATACATTCCTATAGATAGAGTGTTGATGTGATATTATTATTATATAGTTTTTCTTGCTTTTACTAATGTCAGTAACAAGTAAACAGTATATAGTGACTGTTACAAGGCGGAACAAAAAATCTTTTTGATAATCCAGACATTCGAATGCTTTATAATCACAGAACAGGGAGAGTGCCATAGTAATATAACTTCCCTTTTATGATATATTAAAGTCAAATATAACTGACCAAGGTCCAACATTTCTAAATGTTGCATGGTTCAAAGTTAATCAATCTATTATGTTTGAATGTCTCTATTTATAAAGATCAGGTACCTCAATGGTCATTCCAAATTTAGAACAGGACTATGAACTACATGTGCTGGGCGCGTAGCCACACCGCCCACTAAGCCCCATCTGACTTTCCCAGAATTTCGATCAATATATTCTACATGTATAATATATTGATCGAAATTCTGGGAAAGTCAAATGGGGCTTAGTGGGCGGGATGGCTACGCGCCCGGCACATGTGCTTTAAACTAAACAACAAACTGAACCAAGCGACTAGTTGATCAATCGAAGACAACAAAATGATCAATGTTAATTAAACTGTTACTAACCCCAGATATCGAGTGCTCCTCTAGTTAAAGCATCAGGTCCATCATTTAACGTCTCCAAGGTTAGAGTCTGTGTAGATAAACAATGAAGACGTAATTTCACTCATAGATCGAAATAAGTGTACAATAACCCCCTGGAAACCGGACTCTCAGAATTTTCAGAAAACCAGACTTTTTGTCCAGTTCAGATGGGGTCCGGATGGCAGGATTTTTACTATACATGTATATGATAGGATTTATGCGTTTATGTTAAAAATTCGTAATGTTATATATATGCATAAACTATGGCTGTAAAATGTTCGTATTATTAAATGCATACTACGCCGTATGATGTGTCACGTTTTAAAGAATATAGCCCGCTCTGTAAGCTAAGTGAATAGAGCGTTGTATGAAGTATAAAATGACAACAATTAAGTGTAGGAACATTTTAGGTGTCACAGGATTTGTCGCTGGGGATTTACGTCGCACCAACAGACAGGGTCGTTAGGTGACCTAGTTTTCAGCATTTTACCAGGGCAGAGCTTACACTGACCTTCCGTGAACTAACTAGACATATTTGTCACTCATAATGTGTTCGTCTGCAGTTTCCATAAAACGTCATTGATTATATACAGCAAAGACTACCTGTGAATAAAGGCCACATTTTGTCTTTCTCAAGGGTGGCCTTTGTTCACAGGTTTGACTGAAGCAATAATATTTGCATGTATACAACCTACCGGCTTGATGAAAAGTTTGCCATCACGAACATAGCTATTATACTCAAATTCCCAGTTCTGAAACAAAAACAAAGTCTTATTCTTTTAATTTCATATCTACACTAAGCGAAATGATACTCATTGCCTCATTTGATATATTCGTTTATATCAAAATAATATATGAGAGACTACAGATTATATAATACATTACACTTCCAATGATACGTCATGACCCTAATTCCAGAATCGTAAATATTACTTCATTTTTTGCGTTTTGAGGAAAATGCGTTTAAAGACCGATAAGTTAAGTACTAAACAATTGATGAGTTATACGTTCGTGGCGCAGTTATTTAGTTTCTTCCTTTTTGAGTTACACTAATGTAAGTTAGTGCATGTTGTGCAGTGTTCAGAGATGAATCCAAAGATACAAACACTCCATTTTTGACCAAATAAATGAAGGAATTAGAGTGTTATCAAATCTTAAAAACATAATACATTTTGTACGTAATCCTAGCTCATATGAAATACTAGTATATCATCAGTGTTTCTCGACATCGGTTTAATTATTCCTAATAAATTTCTAAATTATGCAATTGACTTGCCATTGATCCTGCTGATAATGCTATGATAATTAAGGTTATCTGTCAATTTTCAAATGATGGCCTTTGTTCACAGATGTGACTGTACATGTAGTTGATAGGACTTACCCCACCACTGCTAGCAGTAATTTCATGTTCCCATACGTCTAGGTTTAATGAATCAAAAGTTATCTTCAAATATCAAACATGGAAATGTCGAACATGTTAATGGGCGGATAGAACTTCCGGTACAACCACAAGAACCACTGGAAGCTGTCGCTGTTGTGCTCAATGTGCCAGAGGCGACTGGTTGTGTCTGAGAAGAATCTGTACCTGTGTTAGGACCGGAATTTCTCGCGTCTGTGTCTTTGTTAACTGCACTAGAATCGATGGGATCTGTGGGGTTCGAACTTGGCATAGCATCGGTGACTAATGGTCTAGAAGTCTGGGCATGCGTAGTAGGCTTCGATGTTGTTGTTGTAGTTGTTGTTGTAGGACCTATGTGTGTTTGAATGGGTTTATTTATAGAAATACACATGTATGTATGTATGTATGTATGTATGTATGTATGTATGTATGTATGTATGTATGTATGTATGTATGTATGTATGTATGTATGTATGTATGTATGTATGTATGTATGTATGTATGTTACGTTAAAATGATGTTAATTAATCATGACTTTGGTCTTTTGGATGTGTTTTTTCTTAAGCGATTTTTTTTCGAGAAAGAAATACCAGAAACGTAATAAAAAAAAACCCAGGTTGAAACCTTCTTCTTCATCTGAACATGTACAGCATATATACTTAACAACTAATATTAACTGTAAATAAAATATGGGATATCCAGCATCATTAAATGCACGTAGGTCTTTTGAACGGATGCGTTAAAGAAGGGCCTCCTTCCGTCTTTGTTAAAAGAAAGATAAGCCCGTTATCTGATATTTGTTTGTTTGTTTCATTGGGTTTTACCCCCTCCCCCCTTTCAACAGCCAGTCATATGAGGCGGACAGTCCACCTAATCATCGTTCCTAGGAAGAACCAGTACTAGACTCCAATCATCCGTAAGCAACTGCCTACCTTCCCACATAAAGAGTCAAGGTCGGTAGCTGGGCTCAAACCCACGACCCGCTATCAGTGAGACTTTAGAGTGATTTTAAAGTCAGCGACCTTAACCACTCGACCACGCAGGCGGCTCAGGTATCAATATAAGATGGATAAAATGTCAATACTTACCAACAGCTGTCCATGTTTGATCTTTTACTACATGACCTTGTCCATTTTGTATGTAATTGTACCAGTAGTGAACAGTATCACCTGGATGAACGACCACATCTCGGTTCTCATGTACCCATTCATTACCTTAAAATAGTTTTATAGAAACTGTTGTTGCAAACTGTCATTTCATTCATTCCATCGGATTTAACGCCATTTCAAGATTGGTTCAGATATATCTCGGCGGGAAGTTATGCTAACCAGCTTCCCTGGACTTCATTTAGGCCTTAACTAGTACTAACCACATTCTATTCGTAATCCTTTGCCAAGCTACCCCACATGATTCAGAGGTGGAGGACAATCTAACAGGGGATGTAAGATTTTCAGTCGTCACGGACAGTGTGAGCATCGCCCGCGAACTGCATACTGTCAAACCTGTGAACAAAGACCACTCGTGGGAAGGACAAAATGTGGCCTTTATCTACAGATGTTCGTTATTAGGAGGTCAGTTTGTTCTAAATAGTCAATGTCGGTGTTTAAAAGAATGGCCATTATTCACAGGATGACCTTTATTTGGAGGTGGCCCCTTATACTGGGTTTACTGTACATTAATTATAGTACAGGATTCAAGCGATGTGTTGTTTTATAGATATGGTATATAACGTACAGGATTCAAGCGATGTGTTGTTTTATAGATATGGTATATAACGTACAGGATTCAAGCGATGTGTTGTTTTATAGATATAGTATATAACGTACAGGATTCAAGCGATGTGTTGTTTTATAGATATGGTATATAACGTACAGGAGTGAGAAGATATTGGTTCTTCTGTACAAACTAATGCTTGTTTTGTCCAAAAAACTACAGAAAGCAAAAACAATTACTCTGACTGAAGGACACTTTAACAATGAAAATGATAGACAGTCATCAACATACACTATATTTTAAGAACTTGTAACTAGTAGTTCAGTGAAATAAAATATTTTGTTTTGTTTTTGCTGTGTTTCCATGATTTAGATTTTTGGTATTGTTCAGAAGAAAATAAACAATGAGAATGGTGCGTGTCAAATTTTATCCTTGTATTCTTCAAACCATATACGAGTATATAGAGTATATAAAATAAACCAAACTGATTTGTCCACAGGTAAGTAAAAATCGACATTTTCTTGATTGCAAGTGCTTCAATAATTGAATACTTGTTGTTTAAATTATGTCCAATAATGCTTTAAAAAATGCAACAAAAACTAATTGTGACTTAAACAGAAAAAATGCGTAACATTAAACATTTAGACACATGATTATTATCATTAAGTCCAAATTGTATTAACATAAAATAAAGTTTTTAAGTTTAAGAGCGTTTTTTGTTATGTTAGTTGTATGAAGGTGTGACACAGTTATACGGTATACGGTTATATGGTATTGTATAGATTGCGTTAACCCCCGGGGCACAAATATTACAATGTGGACGTAAATTAAAGCATGTTTTTAGTTTTTAGTGTATATCTACTAAATTGTTCCGCATTTTGTTACTCAAATAAAAAAGGTACTAAGTATTATTTAACATCAACCAGCCCATGAAAATACATTACAATAAACACCAAAATAGATTTATTAGACATACATTTAGTATAAATTTACATATTCTAACCATGTTTTAAGCATTAGCACAGTGGTATATAAGGTGTTAAAATTACGACATTGTTATCCATTCATGATCAGGTGTATAGCGATTCTCTTGTTAGGGTTGCACATACGCCTTTGTTTTTTAGTTTGTGTCGTGCTATTCTTACGACACCGTTTGTAATTCAAACGACGTGCTTTTTTTATAACACCGTTTGTAAATTAAACGACGTGTTATTTTCACGACACCGTTTGTAAATAAAACGACGTGCAATTTTCACGACAACACCGTTAGTAAATAAAACGACGTGTTATTCTTACGACGACACCGTTAGTAAATAAAACGACGTGTTATTCTTACGAGGACACCGTTAGTAAATAAAACGACGTGCTATTCTGACGACGACACCGTTAGTAAATAAAACGACGTGTTATTTTCACGACGACACCGTTAGTAAATAAAACGACGTGTTATTCTTACGACGACACCGTTTGTAAATAAAACGACGTGTTATTCTTACGACGACACCGTTAGTAAATAAAACGACGTGCTATTCTTACGACGACACCGTTAGTAAATAAAACGACGTGTTATTCTTACGACGACACCGTTAGTAAATAAAACGACGTGTTATTCTTACGACGACACCGTTTGTAAATAAAACGACGTGTTATTCTTACGACGACACCGTTAGTAAATAAAACGACGTGCTATTCTTACGACGACACCGTTAGTAAATAAAACGACGTGTTATTCTTACGACGACACCGTTTGTAAATAAAACGACGTGTTATTCTTACGAGGACACCGTTAGTAAATAAAACGACGTGCTATTCTTACGACGACACCGTTAGTAAATAAAACGACGTGTTATTCTTACGACGACACCGTTATTAAATAAAACGACGTGCTATTCTTACGACGACACCGTTAGTAAATAAAACGACGTGTTATTTTCACGACGACACCGTTTGTAAATAAAACGACGTGTTATTCTTACGACGACACCGTTAGTAAATAAAACGACGTGCTATTCTTACGACGACACCGTTAGTAAATAAAACGACGTGTTATTCTTACGACGACACCGTTTGTAAATAAAACGACGTGCTATTCTTACGACGACACCGTTAGTAAATAAAACGAAGTGCTATTCTTACGACGACACCGTTAGTAAATAAAACGACGTGTTATTCTTACGACGACACCGTTTGTAAAAAAAACGACGTGTTATTCTTACGACGACACCGTTAGTAAATAAAACGACGTGCTATTCTTACGACGACACCGTTAGTAAATAAAACGACGTGTTATTCTTACGACGACACCGTTTGTAAATAAAACGACGTGTTATTCTTACGACGACACCGTTAGTAAATAAAACGACGTGTTATTCTTACGACGACACCGTTTGTAAATAAAACGACGTGTTATTCTTACGAGGACACCGTTAGTAAATAAAACGACGTGTTATTCTTACGACGACACCGTTAGTAAATAAAACGACGTGCTATTCTTACGACGACACCGTTAGTAAATAAAACGACGTGTTATTCTTACGAGGACACCGTTAGTAAATAAAACGACGTGCTATTCTGACGACGACACCGTTAGTAAATAAAACGACGTGTTATTTTCACGACGACACCGTTAGTAAATAAAACGACGTGTTATTCTTACGACGACACCGTTTGTAAATAAAACGACGTGTTATTCTTACGAGGACACCGTTAGTAAATAAAACGACGTGCTATTCTTACGACGACACCGTTAGTAAATAAAACGACGTGTTATTCTTACGACGACACCGTTATTAAATAAAACGACGTGCTATTCTTACGACGACACCGTTAGTAAATAAAACGACGTGTTATTTTCACGACGACACCGTTTGTAAATAAAACGACGTGTTATTCTTACGACGACACCGTTAGTAAATAAAACGACGTGCTATTCTTACGACGACACCGTTAGTAAATAAAACGACGTGTTATTCTTACGACGACACCGTTTGTAAATAAAACGACGTGCTATTCTTACGACGACACCGTTAGTAAATAAAACGAAGTGCTATTCTTACGAGGACACCGTTAGTAAATAAAACGACGTGCTATTCTTACGACGACACCGTTAGTAAATAAAACGACGTGTTATTCTTACGACGACACCGTTTGTAAATAAAACGACGTGTTTTTCTTACGAGGACACCGTTAGTAAATAAAACGACGTGCTATTCTTACGACGACACCGTTAGTAAATAAAACGACGTGTTATTTTCACGACGACACCGTTTGTAAATAAAACGACGTGTTATTCTTACGACGACACCGTTAGTAAATAAAACGACGTGTTATTCTTACGACGACACCGTTTGTAAATAAAACGACGTGTTATTCTTACGAGGACACCGTTAGTAAATAAAACGACGTGCTATTCTTACGAAGACACCGTTAGTAAATAAAACGACGTGTTATTCTTACGACGACACCGTTTGTAAAAAAAACGACGTGTTATTCTTACGACGACACCGTTAGTAAATAAAACGACGTGCTATTCTTACGACGACACCGTTAGTAAATAAAACGACGTGTTATTCTTACGACGACACCGTTTGTAAATAAAACGACGTGTTATTCTTACGACGACACCGTTAGTAAATAAAACGACGTGTTATTCTTACGACGACACCGTTTGTAAATAAAACGACGTGTTATTCTTACGAGGACACCGTTAGTAAATAAAACGACGTGCTATTCTTACGACGACACCGTTAGTAAATAAAACGACGTGCTATTCTTACGACGACACCGTTAGTAAATAATACGACACCGTTAGTAGATAAAACGACGTTTGTAAATAAAACGACGTGCTATTCTTACGACAATTATATTCCTAAGAGTTATTTCCCTTTACATTAGCATCGAAGTCTATGGGAGTATTAAAAGCAAAAGAACATCCATTTCAATAAAAACTCATACAAAAAGGATGTGATTACACAATATCAATACACATGTCTGCACCCACAATTTTAAGTAATATGAAATGAAACTAAAATAGTAAAATGATCACCGTTTTAATGGTTTAATCATCAGTACGTAAAAGTTTCTAAAATGCGAATCGATGATATAATTCGATTTTATTCCTTCAACGTTCATTAGATGAGAACTTACACATTTTTAAAATCAAATATTTTAAGTTAATTAATGTTTAAACAACAGACTGACATCATTGCATGCATTCTCAAGTATTTAGCCCGATTTGTTGTGAAGTTTATCTGTAGAAATAAATATTACGCTGTTACGATGCTGGGCTGCTAACTTCACGCTGCTAGCAGCGTCTAATTTCACGCACAATTTGTTTTTGAAAAATCATATATTTTCATTTAATTAACGTTCAAACAACTGACTGACATTATTTTATGCATTCTTAAGTATTTATCTTGATTTGTTTGGAAGTTTATCTGTAGAAATATATAATACGCTGTTACGCTGCTGGGCTGCCAACTTCACGCTGCTAGCAGCGGCTAATTTCACATTGAAAAAAAAATGAAAATCAAATTTTTTCAGTTAATTAATGTTTAAACAACAGATCGAAAAATCGAATTATATCATCGATTCGTAAGTGTTTAGCCGGATTTCGTGTGTATTTTATATATTTGACTGTAATAGTCCGCTATGTGGCCGCTACACTGCCAGATACACAAAATCGATAAAAATCGTATTTTTTTCTTCTAATAAACATGACAGCAACATACTTTTATTACTTCATGCGTTTTTAAGTTTTTTGCATAATTTGTTGTGTAGTTTAACTGTAGAAATATATCAGGCTGCTAAGCTGCTGGGCTGCTAACTTCACGCTGCTGGGCTGCTAGGCTGCTGGACTGCAAACTTCACGCTGCTGGGCTGCTAGGCTGCTGGACTGCAAACTTCACGCTGCTGGGCTGCTAGGCTGCTGGACTGCTAACTTCACGCTGTTGGGCTGTTGGGCTGCTAGGCTGCTGGGCTGCCAACTTCACGCTGCTGGGCTGCTAGGTTGCTGGACTGCTAACTTCACGCTGCTGGACTGCCAACTTCACGCTGCTGGGCTGCTAGGCTGCTGGACTGCTAACTTCACGCTGCTGGGCTGCCAACTTCACGCTGCTTACGTATTTATTCGTATCATTACTTATCTACATGTTATACTCGTTGATACTTAATTAAATGTTCGTGGATACTTGATTCTTTGTTTAGATATCTGAGAAAGAAAGAAACCAAAATGAATCCAAACCGTAGATAAATGATAATACTGAAAAAAAATAAAGGTAGTAACTTAGCAGTTTTGTAAAATATACAGATCAAACCTCTACTAAGCAACACCCTTTGGAGAAGCAAAATTATACTGTTGTTGCGAGGTTGTTACTCTAGAGAGGTTAAATTAACAATTAGATCGTACAGTTGGGAAAACCATGCTGTTTTTTGAAGGGAGGTTGTTGCTAAGGAGAGGGTCGCTCTAGAGAGGTTGCACTGTATACGAATTTCAACAAATTGAATAAAGTCACATTTTTGGAAACAATCTCACAAGATATGCAAAGGTCACACACAACACCTTGCGTCTTCAGTTCCCGATGGTATTTTGTTGGGACCGTATATGTCAGCATAAACAATTAAAGCGCTTAGTAACAATGGCCATTTGTTGACCTTTACTAGAATGGAATATATGAATAATACGATTGGCTTGACTTACAGAACAATCAAGAAGTAACAATGAGTTATCAAATATTCATTAATAATGTCCGTGTCTCAAACATTAGCATAATTCACCTGAACTCTTAAATGCGTATCTCTCTTCATCTATGTTCTAAATCATACACTGTGTAAACGTTAGATTGTATCTTTCATATACATAGCAGCGAATATTTTCCTGCGGAATCATGAATTTATAACCAAGGAATAATCTACGTAAAAAGAAATTACAATAAAAATACTGAAAGTTCTCATTGGAACTGAACTTACATCAACTTGCACGGCAACATGGAACTTGTTTCACAACTGCATGGCGGATGTAGGAAAACATAGTAATTAGGTCCGCATCAAAATTCATGCGCGCCGAGCGAGTGACGGCTCACTCTCTTACACACCGGTTCATACATTCACCTCTGTGACAGGCTCTGAAAGTAGGCCCGATTCATGTGATTTTGTTCACATGATTTGAATGATCCAAAATGGCGACATGAACGCCTGTCAAAATACCAGAAATAGTTTGTTTTGTTTGCTGTGTCGCCAGAATAAGGCCAGTTAGTTTCAACAGAAGAAAATCCATTTTGTTTATATCAGCCCATACGTTCTGCGTAAACGGACAAAAAATAGTTCCGTTAATATAAATCAAATTTATTCATTTCCAACCAATTAAAGATACTTTAAAAACCAGTTATGCTTTATTGTAATGTTTTTGTTCATAAAAGATAAATCTATTGTGCGTAAAATATATTATTTCCCGTTTTGACAAGATTCTTTTCATGAGCCTGTTGCAGAGCTGTATGATAGAGATAACGAACGACAACTCTGCTAGGAGATTGTATGATAGAGATAACAAACGACAACTCTGCTAGGAGATTGTATGATAGAGATAACGAACGACAACTCTGCTAGGAGATTGTTAAACTGGTTCCCGTTGACTTGTGTGTACAAAGCCCCTTTGGTGCACTGCATCATGGAACGGGAACCAGTTTAGGAGATTGTATGATAGAGATAACGAACGACAACTCTGCTAGGAGATTGTATGATAGAGATAACGAACGACAACTCTGCTAGGAGATTGGTGACGGATGTGGAAATCTGAACTGTTGTTCAGTTTCCAAAAAAATACTATGAGTCGCTGGAAAGTAACGCAGAGGTTATTTTTAGACGATTTTACGTGATGCTAGTATTTTGTGACGCCAGGATTTATCACAGTAACCTAGCTATTGTTTTGACGCAAGTTTTACACAATGCATAAATCTGGTGACGTCATGTTAGATAGTCATACGGGTGTTTCTTTATATGTTCTAATAAAAAAATAACAAAAATTGAAATTTGAAAAAAAATCTTAAAATAAACAATGACAACATCACACTTTCACCACCACAACTTTTTTTTACCGCCAACAGTAAAGTAATACTCACATACGTACTATATTCCTATTTACCGGTATGTTTTGCGCTGTTTTCACGTGACCTAACGTGTGTTGCTAGGTAACCAGTCAGAATAATGGAATTATTCGCAAACAACAACACATCTAAATACAAACGTAATGGGATTATTCAGAAATAGTTTTCCTTTAAAGACGACTCATAATGTTATTCTATTTACATTTGTCATTTATCGTCAAGTTTTACTGAATCAACAAGATCCATTTACATCCATTACAACCAGACGGTTGAATAAACAACAAACATATCGATATTGTTTAATGAATGACGGTTCACTTCTGTTCAATTCTACGGCAGAGTGTCTCCTTTCAACTGAATGCGACCTGACGAGAACTAATAGCTCCCGTTGTACAACCAATTTATACATGACTCAGACACTACTGAGCAACTGCATTCCATAAGGATACTGCGCTCCAGCGTCCAGCGCGGTGCCAATTAAACGGAGATTTTGGATGTATCTGTAACATAGGTTTACAATCGGAACTACTCACTTATTTCTCAGTTACGGAAATGCCCGAGTAGTTCCAATCGGAACTCCTCACTTATTTCTCAGTTACGGAAATGCCCGAGTAGTTCCAATCGGAACTCCTCGGAGAAAAAGAAAATATCTCGGACATAATAGGCCGATCGGAACCACTCGGGCATTTCCGTAACTGAGAAATACGTCTCGTACATAAGTGTAGGGTTACAAATTTTGGTTATGCGGTTTTCGGCCACCATTTTTAAACACAAGGTACTCGTTTTATTCTCAGCATTTTTCTCAGTATGGTAGACTTTCAAACGTGTTTATGTTCACGATTGATTAAATGGGCATCAAGTTCCCTTTGAAAGAGAAACAGATTGTTTCCATTGTTGGATTCCCAAGGTCAGCCATGATGGAAAGTAGCCCGTGAACAACAACAACAAAAATGGAGGTCTGCCTATTATGTCCGAGGCCATTTTTTAGACAAGCGCCGAGGAGTCAGTCCGATTGTGAATTCCACTCACACGTAAGTGGTTATCGATCACAGAACTGACTGTACGTTTAACGAATTCTTTTTTTAGGGAAAATGCAGCAATTTACACATTGTTGCAAAACCTTTTTATTTACACCTTCGTAAACAAAAATCTCCATTTTACTTGGGAAATTGAGAAGTGCTTCGTCTAGTAACGTGCCTTTGTGTATTTGTGTTTCATCTACGGCAAGAATTATGTAAACACTTGTTGAAACGTTGTTTAAACTTACAAGAAATTCTGCAACATATGGTGAGTATTCTTAGAAAAATAAACCTTTGATCAACTATAGTCCTTCGTATGGTGGCTGATTTCTGCCATTACATGCCTTCGTGTTTTCGTTTCGAAAGGCGAAAGGCAAAGACACGATAAATGGCCTGTTTATCGTGTCTTCGTCCTTCGTGGCGAAGACACGACCAATATAGGGCGCCGATACAAAGATTTCATACCCGTCGACACGATAACTCGACAAAAGTAGATTTTGTTTGTTCGCCTATAAAATATCGTCATTTCGCCAACAATATACAAAATGTACATGTATCGTGTCTTCGTGCCTTCGTCCTCGAAAGTCGATGGCGAAGACACGATAAGTGAGCAGTTCATCGTGTGTTCGTGTTTCGGCTTTTTGTGGGCGATGACACGAAGACATGGAATGGCAGAAATCAGCCATCATACCTTCGGGATGAGTAAGTTGGATGCATTCTTACAGATAAGCCAAATGCTTTCATTTGTCATTTCTTTAAGTAAAATGTTCTGCGTCTAATAGTAGTAGTCGGCGGTACCCTGGTACCAATGCCTTCTGGTACCAATGCCTTCTGGTACCCATACCTCCTGGTACCATATAGAATATAGAGTAAATAGATTAAGGTCGGTACCAGAAGTTTTACAAAATTGTGACAAATGAGGACAAATTGTGACAAATTGGAAATCAAAAAATAATTTTAGGAATGTTCTGTGTGTGTTTTGTTATTTGTACTGTATAGACTTAGACAATGAGAGAATTTTCTTTCGAAAAGACATGGTGGCCCTGAAAAGGGCCGTTGGTGGCCCTGAAAAGGGCCGTTGGTGGCCCTGAAAAGGGCCGTTGGTTGTGGCTGTTAGTCGGATCTTCATTTCTTTATTTCTTTACCATACTTGCCCCGAGGTTGTTTCTCAAGGTCATGTTTTCGTTTCTTCGTTTCTGTCATCTCCGGTTTCTTTTTGTCATGCTCCGGTTTCTTTTTCTCATGCTCATGCTTTCGTTTCTTTGAATCATACATAAACTGTACAGGTACAATCATTTCTTGTGGCTTAAACCGTACTTCTTGATTTTTCATGAGTCTGACCATCTCTTGCATCACTTGATTCATCTGTACCATTTCTTCCTTGATACCTTGTAGAACAGACAATCCTGTTGTAGGCTTTGTATCACCCATTGTATTAGACTGTTTATCCGTCATAAGCTGTGTATTCGCCATAGACTGTATAGGCTGTGTATTCGCCATAGGCTGTATAGGCTGTGTATTCGCCATAGGCTGTATAGGTTGTGTATTCGTCATAGTGGGTTGTACATCTACCATAGGCTGTACATCTACCATGGGTTGTATTGGCTGTACATCTACCATGGGGGGCTGTACATCTACCATGGACTGTTGACTGTATTGGCTGTACAGTGGTTGACTGTATTGGCTGTACTGTGGCTGCCTATACTGTAGTTGACCGTACTTTGGCTGGTTGTACTTCTGTTGGTTGTAATGCATACCCGCATTCGGGTCTATCAACTCAGATGATTCTAGTGCTTCTCTCAATATATCGTATGGCATGTTGAAGGAATCCATGCTAGATAATGAAAAAATAGTGTCTGCGCCGGGGGTATTTATACTTTTTGCCTGCACGCGCCAGTGTTCTATTAGGTCAAGGTCAATTGTGAGAAGTTTTTTTTTGTCTTTGTGTGACACTTCAAGTTTTTTTGTTTTTTTTTAATAAGTGTAACACTTCAAGTTTTTTTTTGTAGCAGTGTGGCACTTCAAGGTTGTGTCAAATTCAAGGTTATATTGTATCAGTGTTATATTGTATCACTGTTATACTTTGTAGAAAAATACATCATAAAATCACAGCACTTATATTTGTAGGAAATACTTTGTACACATTATACAATCACAGCACTTTGTAGAAAAATACATCATAAAATCACAGCAATTTGCATACATTTGTGGGAATACTTTGTACACATCATACAATCACAGCACTTTGTAGAAAATACATCATACAATCACAGCACTTATATTTGTAGGAAATGCTTTGTACACGTTATACTATCACAGCAATTTACAGACTGTATACTTAATATATACTATCACAGCACTTTGCAGACATTTGTTGAAAATGATTGTACACATCATACTATCACAGCACTTTGTAGGAAAAAATGTTATAATGTTTATAGAAAAAATAACGTACACTTACCCCACACCATCTACGCACCAGCATATTAAGTTTATAAATGACGTCATGATTTGACGTCATCAAATAGGAATGTAAATATAGTAGTAAATAGTAAAGTATGATAATATTGACAATATGAGAGTGATTCTTTCTGAATTGTATGGGGGCCCTGAAAAGGGCCGTTGGTGGTCCTGAAAAGGACCGTTGGTGCTTGTATGGGGATTAATGGCGTTGACCGCATCTCCCCATACAAGCGGGACACCACTTGTCCCATTTCTGGACATCCTTGGGGTCCGGTGTGGGTTGATAGAGGTTTGAAGGAACCTCTACCAGTTCATCTTCCCAGTTCTCTGGGGTTGATTCTTGAGGGGTATCCCCCCAGTCCTCTTCCCCAGAGCAGACCTCCACCTCCTCTGCAAACTGCTTTCCCTCTCTCAGGGTCTTCACCTCCAAGCGCAGCTCTTCTAGCTGCATCTCCAGTTGTTCAATATACCGCCCTAAGGCAGCATATTTTCTCTTAATAATATTGACTGTACGTTGAGACATCTTGATACAGAATGAAATTAGATCAAGGCAAGGTCACTCACTCTCATATGATACAAGGACTCTGATTGGTCCATTTTAACGGTATTTCATTGGTCTATTTTACTGGCATTTCATTGGTCTGTTCTAGGTCAGTGTTTTTCTCATGTTCCATAGCTCATTTATGTTTCATGATTCAACATGGGCAACTGCTTGAAAAGTTCTTCTGATGAACCTGATGAGTTACAAGAAGATGTTTGGGTGGTCAAGATGGGTAATTTGTACCCAGACTTGTCTGAATTCCAAGATGTGTGTGTAGAAGTGAAGATGGATATCAAGATGGGTAATTTATACCCTGACCTTTCCGTCTTTTATGATGAGGATTTGAGAGCCAACTATTGGCGGTACTTATTTCTTGCAGAAATGCAATGAATTACCCAACGGCCCTTATTAGGGCCACCATATGTGTTAGATTCGTTTTATATCTCAAGCAAAGACAAAAGCATATTACATTGTCTATCATTTTATTTTTGAAAACATTTATAAAGTACAACAAAGTACAAAGTACAACAAAATACAACTCACTTATATACACAATTGTCCAACACATTGTCCAACACATTGTCCGGATTACACAAAGTCACTCACAGTTTTTGTTGGATTCTTTTTGTATTTACGTTTTTTCTTACTCTGTTCTGCGTCCTGTAGATCGACCTGTTCACCTTGTTTCTTAGGACAGTCTGCGATGAAATGTCCTTGTTCATGACAATAAAAGCATTCATTGTTGAAGGGTTCCGTACAGCTGGTAGAATAATGTCCTTTCTTTCCACAACGATAACACTTGATATGATCCCATGTTACATTTTTCTGTCCACAGAGCTGATCCGCTAAGTTGTTGAGCTCTTTAATTTTTTTCTTTAATGAATACATCAAAGTTTGATCTCGGTTCTCTTCAACTTGGTTCATTTTAGGATCGCTCATGTTGAAATGATAAAAAACGGACGGAGCGTACGTCTTTTATAGAGTGTCACGCGTTATGACCTTGAACTTGATACAACTATAAAAAACGGCGGAGAAGTTTTAAGATCATAATCATGTCAGATACCGACAGTACTAGTGGTGAGGATGAACCTCCAACTAAACGAAGCAAGTTTGAACCTGTGCGCGACTATTATGAAATACAGTCACGCATGGAAAGAAAGTCAAGGAAATTTAAGACTCAATCTAAAGTATATGATGTGACATTTCAACCGTATAATCAATCGTTTGAATTTACAAACAGGTTGTTTAATGATATGATGGATCAGCTCTACAAGAGATGTGAAGTGAGATCAAATGATCGAGTTCGAGTATCTATTCTACATCCTGATTTGGACTTTGGAATACATGTTCCGTTTAATAGGGCATCTCGTATTAGTGGAGATACATTGTTGGATGAAATTGAACGTGTGGCACAAAGTAACCGTCAATTTAAAATTCATGATGGGGCGGCACAGATGGAAATTACGCATATTGCTATGCCACAGGGATCCGGAAAGAATACGTTTAAAGCACCAAACTTATTCAGTATGCGGAAGTCAAAGACAAGTGTTGTGTGTATTGACAATAGTAAGGACTCTATGTGTTTAGCTAGATCGATTGTAGTGGGACAGTGTAAAGTGGATGAAAATCAAACCCCGCAATGGAAAAAACGATGGAATCTAATACGCCAGTCTAAGAAAAATCTTCAAAAATACGAAGCTGAAGCATTATTAAAGCAAGTGGGTATTTCATCGGATCAGTCGTGTGGTATAGAAGAATACCAAAAACTACAGGACTATATCTATCCCAGCTATGTGATTAAAATCCATCCACAACATTATGGAAGTGAATTGTTATTTAAACCACCTGCTCTGACTGAAAAAAGTCGTGTGATTCATATCTTTCACCATGATAATCATTATGACTGTATTGTATCCATTACCGGATTTCTCGGGCGGAGTTATTATTGTGAATGGTGTGATGTCGGTTATGATCACCGTGAAGGACACCAGTGTAGCCATATTTGTCTGTGTTATGCTCACACCCTGTGCCCAGCAGGACAATCTATAAGATGTCCGGATTGTCGTCGCCTATTCCAGAGTCAGGCATGTTTTGACAATCATAAAACAAAAACGGGAAAACAACGTAAAACCATTTGTGAATCCGTATGGAATTGTAAGAAATGTGGGCAAAAGGTGATTGGAACGAAACGGAATCACGTTTGCCCAGGGACAAAGAAATGCAGGTGTTGTAAAGCCATAGTAGGACCAGATCATGACTGTTACATTCCAACGTATGAACCACCCGATAGAAAACAACCAGAAGTACCATTCATCTTTTTTGATTTTGAATGTCGTTTTGATTCTGGAGAACATATCCCTAATTTTTGTGTGGCTCAACGTGCTTGTGGTGACTGTATGTGTAAGTCAGTGAAAGCTCCATGTGAGTATTGTGAAGAGGTGAATGAAGCCAGACAAATGACATTCCGTGGTGAAAATACGTTACAACAATTCTGTAATTGGCTATTTCTCCCTACCCATCGAGGATCGACAGTGATAGCCCACAATGCTCAAGGCTATGACGCTCAGTTTATTCTTAGATATGTGGTCACTCAGGGGACGGCGAAACCCCAGTTGATTATGAATGGTAGTAAAATCATTCAATTGAGAGTGCATGGAATACGCATGATTGACTCCCTCAGTTTCCTGAGTATGCCTCTCTCCTATTTTCCCAATACATTTGGACTGACCGAGTTAGCCAAAGGATGGTTTCCATTCTATGCAAACACCTTGGCGTATCAAGATTATGTGGGACCTTATTTGCCGCTACACTTTTACAAACCGGATAGTATGAAACCAGAGCGACGTGAAGAGTTTTTAACCTGGTACAATGAAAGAAAAGGTGACGTATTTGATTTTCAAAAGGAAATGGAGAAATACTGTCAATCGGATGTGGACATTTTAAGACGCGGGTGTGGAGAATTTCGTCAACAATTATTGGACAGTGATCAAATAGATCCATTTACTGAAGCTACAACGTTAGCTCAAGTGTGTAACAAAGCCTGGCGCAAAAATTCCATGCCACCTCATAGTTTAGCCGTGATTTCGGATGCCGGGTATCCCAATAAAACCCGGTATTCCATGAAAGGCATACGTTGGCTACAAATGATGGCTGTCACCGAAGAGATACATATTCGGCATGCCTTGAATAACAAAGGCGAAGTCAAAATTGGACCTTATTACGTGGATGGCTATTGTCAAGAGACCAACACCGTGTATGAATTCATGGGATGTTGGTACCATGGATGCCCCACCTGTTTTCCTAACCGAAGTACCATCAATCCGTATACTTTGAGAACCATGCAACAGGCCTATCACGATACGTATAAGCGACTGGAGTCTTTGAAAGAACAGGGGTACCCTGTTGTGGTCATGTGGGAATGTGAATTTGATCAGCGTTGTCAAAAGGATCCTGCCTATAAGACAAGAGTGGAACGATTCTATCATGGTCAAGGCCCGATTCAACCCAGGGAAGCTTTGTTCGGAGGTCGTACGAATGCCGTCCGACTGTATCATGAAGTAGACAACGACCAAGAAATCAAATATGTGGATATTTGTTCTCTCTATCCGTATGTGAACAAGTACAGGGCTTATCCGATAGGTCATCCAGTGATCATGAGTCAAGAACAAATTGATCAACAGCATATTGAGAAATACAAAGGACTGATTAAATGTCGTGTTCTACCCCCGCAAGATTTATGGATGCCTGTCTTACCCATACACTGTAATAGCAAAATGGTGTTTACGCTATGCCGTACCTGTGCTGAGAAGGAGGTGGATTATTGTACACATTCCCCGTATGAACGGTTCTTGTATGGCACATGGACTCATGTTGAATTGGCTAAAGCTATTGCTTTAGGCTATCAAGTATCAAAAGTGTATCATGTATGGCACTGGGATGAATGGAGTACGGACGTCTATCGGCAATACATTGATAAATACTTGAAAATGAAACAAGAGGCTAGTGGATATCCTCCAGGGGTGGATACGGAAGAGGCTCAAGATAAATTTAAACAGGATTATTTTGAAGCAGAAGGAATTCGTTTGCAACAGGTGGAGAAAAATCCAGGAAAACGAGCTTTTGCCAAAACCATGCTGAATTGTCTCTGGGGTAAAAATGCTCAAACTAACCTCTTGCCTAAAACAGAGTATGTTCATCGATTGGACCAGTTCTACGGAATACTGAACGATCCTAAAAAGTCTGTGAAATATGCAGAGTGTTTTGATCATGATGAATTCATGTTAATGAATTATACTGATGAATCGGACAAAGCAGACCCTCATTCATCAGCCAATCCTGTGGTGGCTTCATTTGTGACGGCTTATGCTCGATTAGAACTGTACAAAGTGCTTGAACCTCTAGGAAAGAGAGTACTGTATTTTGACACAGACAGTTGTATGTACATTCATGACCCTGATGGCTATAATGTTCCTATTATCTCCAGTCGATTGGGAAAATGGACAGATGAGGTACCAAAGGGTCGTATTGTGAGATATGTCGCTTTAGGTCCAAAGAACTATGGCTATGAATACATTGAAAACGGTGAACTCCATCAAAAATGCAAAGTGAAAGGCATTACGTTAGACTACAATGCCACTCAACAAGTGAATTTCAATACGATGGTGGATTGTGTGAAAGACAGACATAATTATTCGACCGTAGTTGAATATGCTTCTCGGATTAAACGTCATAAGGACAGAACCGTGACCAGTGAGAAACAAGTCAAAACATTTCGTTCGGTATATACCAAACGTATTGTGGTCGAGAATCATATGACTGTGCCTTATGGTTATCTACATGACTGACCTTGACCTTTGAGCTAGAGGCCTAGAACAAGTCATCTAAAAGTCATTATTCATAAAGACATGGATTGGATACCCTTACTACCGATAGAGCTGAGACTTAAAATTTATCGTTATGTCATATGGGCTAACGCTAAAACATGGAAGATGGAGTTAGTGCACACATGGGCTACTCATAATGCTATACATAGCTTACAACATACAAATCATCGACGGATAGAGAGACTGTTGAAGGATGTAGGTGATCGCCAGGACTTGTCATTCAACCAAAAATTACCGATTCTACGAAAACTGAATGTGGTACAACAAAGCTTAGATCGTATGTTATCTACGACATGGGATTTTTTAATCCACGATGCTAATTTGAGCGACGTATCTGCCTTAGCTAACAATTTTCGTTCTACCCCCAATGTGATATGGTTCAGTATGGCTGAAGAGGACAATGGGAGATCTCACCCCGGATGGCGTCCGTATTCACAGTTTAAAATACGTGGTATCATGGTATTTAAGAGACAGGTACCGTTCACTCATGTTATTCATATTCTACAGTATCGTGCCGTGTTCTATAAATTAAGGCATCGCTTAAGAGAAGTCAAAGACGAGATTGAAGCCGTTCATGCGAATCGACCTAGAATAGTGATTTGTTCAGGAAATATTCAATTATGGTTAAACCATCTAGACGATTTATAAGTTTATATTACATTTTGGATTTTGAGCTGTATACGGATACGTTATACAGTATTGTACAAGATGACCTTGTCAAGGTCAAGGACATTCGCGCGTGGATTCTGAACCCTCACACGTTTGAACTATTTAGACAGATGATTCGTGATGCTATGATCAGTGCACACTTAGACTTGAAAGCTATCCATCGAGACGATTGGAATACTTATGTATGTAACGATAGAGTGATTCACACGATTCAAGAATGGAACAGTTTGATATTATGAACCATACCCTGTTGAGAAAAGCATTGGTATTTGCTTATCGTATGAAGATACCTGAAGGTCATCATTCTCTGGAATGGATTCGACAACAGTTGAGTACACCAGACATGTTTGAAGAAATGAAACATGGACTTCATGTGATGAATTCATTTTATAAACAATCAGTACCCATGGACTTGAGTGAAACGGATTGGTTCAAACAGGTGGTGAACAATGACTCTGTGTTAACATTTCTGAGTCAATTTGGACATTCAGAATGTGTGTTTGAATTTTCTGACAAACTGTTGTTACCCTTACATGACATGTGTTGTTCTTGTTGTGATTATTCTTGTACTCATACATAAACTTGTTACACAAATAAATAAAATGTTTTTCTTCCAATAGTGTTAGTTGTGATTTTCACGTCATGGAGTCCAGTTTACTTTTTAAGCATCCTTGCAATATGTTTATCGCAGGCCCTAGTGGCTCTGGTAAAACACAATTCGTAAAAAAGGTGTTGGAATACAAATCAGATTTGTTTCAAGTAGTACCTGAGCGTATTGTATGGTGTTACAAAGAATGGCAAGTAGCCTATGCACAATTACAAGAACAAGAACCTAGTATTCGGTTCATACAGGGGATACCTGACGAGGATGAAGAGATAGTAGAGGATACATCCATTCCTCATTTAATTATATTTGATGACATGCTTGGTGATAAAGATGAAGAGAAAATCAAATTATGGTTTACACGAAAAGGTCACCATCGTAATGCTAGTGTGATCTACATTACACAAAACATGTTTCAACAATCGAAAGCCAGTCGTACCCTGAGTTTAAATGCACATTACATGATCTTATTTCAAAACACAAGAGATAAAGGACAAATCAAAGTGTTGGCGAATCAAATTCAATTGCCACACTTGTTACCCGCTTATCAAGATGCTATCTCTACACCTCATGGGTATTTAGTGATTGACTTTCACCCTCAAACACCAGACAGTTATCGGTTAAGAACTGATATTTTTCATCACTGGATCACTGGAGAAAAACGTGGGCCAGTTGTGTATATATAAACATCGTTTACTCATATAAGATCATTCAGTCATCATGTCAGCCACAGCCATAGCTCAATCGTTAGAACATTTGGGTCAGGAACGAGACCCTACTGTACGGGAGCAAATGCTACGGTCTGGATTAAAAGAAATGCTCAAGTGGTTCACCTTAGCAGCAAAGGTGATTTTAAAAAAGAAAATTGTGCTACCTAAACAAACACAAAACTTTATGCAAAAACATCAGCATGAATTAGAGCAGCTGGGAGATGATCAAGTGGACATGGATACTAAACGTCAACTCATATTGAAACCAGGAGGAGGTGGATTTCTTGGTGGAGTCATGATACGAAGTTTACTCCGATGGAATGGTCAAAAGACGATTCGTAAATTCGGTCAGCAAGCAAGAAAATCTCCAGCTAAAAAAGCCAGAAAAGCGCCTGCTAAAAAAGCCAGAAAATCTCCAGCTAAAAGAGCAAGAAAAGCACCAGCCAGAAAACCTAGAAAAGCTCCAGCTAAAAAAGCTAGAAAATCGCCTGCCAAGATCAATGAACGTTTTATTACTCTCCGTCGTCGAAAGCAAACCACTTCAACACCCTCTATGGCTGTAACTCCAATCAGTAAGTTACAATGGTCTCCTATCAGTCCTGTGAGTAGTTTGAACTTTAGTCTAAATTCATCTAAAAGCTTAAGAAATTCTTCTAGAAGTGGATCAAACAGTTTTAGCACACCTAAAAGTTCATCTAGAAGTTTATCAAGAAGTGGATCAAACAGTTTATCTAGAAGTTCAAGAAGTTTATCTAGAAGTGGACCAAGCAGTTTATCTAGAAGTGGACCAAGCAGTTATTCAAGCAGTTCGCCAAGTAGTTATTCAACCAGTGGGTCAAGTAGTTTTAGCACACCTAGAAATTCATCCAGCAGATCATCTAGTAGATCATCTCCCAGTTCATCCAGTAGATCATCTCCCAGTTCAAGAAGTTCACCAGACACTCCATTGTGCCGTTTTTCACCCCTATCCTTGTCTACCTTATCAAGACAGGCTGTCTTGAAACCCCTTTTGAGACATCGTATTCACCTGATGAGACAGGGCCCTATGAATCCAGCTTCAAGACAAGCCTTTGATGCTTTAGTATAAAAGCTGTGAAGAAGTAAAAACAGGTATTATTTGACATAATGGCACCAAAGAGACCACTCCTGCATAAATACGGACATCTGGTTTTGGGTTTAACTCAAGCCCCAGATGGGTTAAGAAGAAAGATGATACATGGAGCATCTAAAGAAATGATTCAATGTGTGTCAGAATGCTGTCAGAATGTTTTAAAAGGCAATGTTGCCTTATCCCCCTCTCAAAAGCAAAGGTTGAAGTCCAAGCGTCAACATCTCCGCACTTTAGCAGATAAAAGAGTATCCATTCAAAAAAAGAAACGTGTGTTGAATCAAAAAGGAGGATTATTTCCATTACTAGCTCTTGCTCCAATCATTGCTAAAGCTGTTGCTGCAGGAGCACTCAGTGGAGGTGTTGCCACACTGGTGAAAAAGCTATGAAGAAAATGGCTATCGTCCCGTTCAAAATGCTAGAAGAGATGAATCGATGGAAAACAGAACAACGACCACGTTTACCTCCTCCCCCGCAAGTCAGTCAAACATCCGATTTACAGAAACAAATGGGAGACGTATTACAAAATGAATCGTTGTCTGAATCAGAAAAAGCACAACACTATGGGCAAGTCTTGCAAAAGTTTCAACTGTCACATCAAAAAGCACGTGAACCGGCTACTCTGGCTGCACCAGTTGCACCGGCTGCACCGGTTGTTCCAGCTGCTCAAGGTGCACAAGGGGCACAAGCGGCTCCTGCTACATTGACGGATCGGATTCTTGAAAGTGTTCCTACTACCATGCGTCGAAAAACTCAGCTTTTATTACACTTTCTACAAAATCATCCCCACATGTCATGGAATGATCATGGGATGTTGGAATATCATGGAAAACCAATACAAGGATCCAACATTATTGATTTGGTCAATGATGTCATACGTCATAGAAAAGGGTCGGAGCCTAGAGGATGGGAACAGTTTTCTAGTGGACTAAGAGATGTCAATGTACCACAAGAAGTGATAGGAAATAAACGGAGATGGTCATGGATGCAAAAAGCAGACGATTCGGAGGAAGATGATGAATTTGATAGTTTTGTTGAGTCTCGTTCACCTAAACGGATGAAAGCAGAACCTATAAGTAAACCTGTCAAACAGATGAAAGCAGAACCTAAGTGGGAAGCCTACTAGACAACATGAACAAAAAGGTAGACAGTCTGTTACATCAGATTTATTATGATCCCCATCATCCGGCTGGTTTTGGTGGGGTAGAACGTCTTACTACAGCAGCTCGAACTCAACTGAAATCCATCACGCCAAGTCAAGTGCGATCCTGGTTGAAGGGACAAAAGACCTATACCCTGCACAAACCTATCCGTAGGGCATTCTCGAGACGGAAAACAATTGTGGGTGGTATTGATCATCAATGGCAAGCTGATTTGGCAGACATGCAATCCCTGGCTCAGTACAACACCCCTTATCGATATTTGTTGTGTGTCATTGACGTGTTTTCAAAATATGCTTGGGTCGTTCCCCTCAAGGATAAAACGGGGCTCACATTGGTGGAAGCGTTTCGCTCTATTCTTAAAACGAGACAACCTAAAGCGTTGCAAACCGATAAAGGAACAGAATTCAAGAATCAAAGGTTTCAACAGTTTTTAGACAAAGTAGGGATTCATTATTTTACGACTGAAAACCCAGAAACGAAGGCTAGTATAGTGGAACGTTTTCAACGGACCTTAAAATCACGCATGTGGAAATACTTTACGCATCATAAAACACGAAGGTATATTCAGGTATTGTCTGATCTCGTGCATGCCTATAATCATCGTGTTCATCGTAGTATACAAATGGCACCCGTATCCGTAAATGAGAATAACGAATCTCAAGTGGCCTTGACCTTGTATGGAAAATCAAGAAAAAAAGCGTCGACGACCCTTCATGTGGGAGATATTGTTCGTATCAATAAAACAAAACGTACATTTGATAAAGGTTATCTACCCAACTGGACCACTGAACTGTTTAAAGTGATCCAAGTCAAAAAGACCTCTCCTGCTACTGTGAAATTGACTGATTTAGACGGAGAACCCATTTTGGGTTCGTTTTATTTCTCTGAAGTACAGGTTATAAAAGATGATGCTATCTATGAAATTGAATCAGTGCTCGCACATCGCCAGAGTAAGGTAGACGGAAGACGAGAAATTAAAGTACATTGGAAAGGTTATCCTTCGAAATTTGACAGTTGGATTCCCGAATCCCATCTCGTTTGAAGTTTGTTAATAAATACATCATGTCTCAAGCTGATACGGCCAGTGTGGTAGTGACTGCCTCAGAGCAAGCCAAATTGTGTGAACCTAAAAATAAGGTCACTTTTTTGTCACAAATTGTAGTGGTATTTATTATTATTACCGTATCGCTATTTAATTTGTGTTTTCAACGACCCGATCGGGAATTGTGGCTTCTGCTTTTAAGTAGTTCTCTAGGTTATATTCTACCGAATCCCTCCTTGAAATTCAATAAACCTAAATCAACATGAGTTCGTTTTACATAACACTCATGAGTGATAGCTCTATGGATTTATTCCCAGACAATACGCAATGTTGTTTTCGTACCAAACTGGCAAAACCCATCCATCTCAATAAACAAGATTGGGAAATTGCCTAAGTGGAAATGATTGTTCCTAGTCAGGTCATTAATGTCACTGAAGAAGAGCGACATTTCTACATTGTCACACATGATCCTGTCCTGGGTAAGGCCTTAGAAAACTTTGAGACCTATTGTACTCTCCCCAATAAAGAAGAAAAAGGTGTACGACTTTGTATTCCTATAGGAACTTATGTCACACCCCAACATTTGATCGAGACGATTGACTTTACCGTGAAAGATCAATTAGGTAAAATATTTAGACAGAAAGGCCTTCGATTTACCATGGGTTTTTCAGGACAAAGTAAACGCGCAAAACTGGACAGTTCGGATCAACTAGGCATTCAGTTTCATCCTCACATGTTTATTAAACTGGGTGGAGCCCCTGATAGTTCTTCGACCATCTTTTTTAAAGACACTCCGGAACCGTTTCCTCATGGCGTAGATATTAACATGGGTCATAATCATTTGTTTGTTTATTCCGACCTTGCGTCTTATACCTATTTGGGAAACATAGAAGCCCCCATCTTACGTGTAGCTCCATTTGATCCGAGAACGAAAGCAGGAACTAACCCTCATATTCATTTCGAGTTCTTGAATTTACACTATGTACCACTGGCTAAAGCCGACTTTGACACCATCACTATCCATATAAGGGGTGACACTGGCCAGTCTATTCAGTTTATTCATGGGAAGTCTATGGTGAAACTACACCTACGTCAAAGACAATGATACCTACTTACCAAGGTCAACCTCGACAATATGGACACGGACTTGGATCCATGTTTAAGAAAGCCATGAAAAGAATCATGCCTTTACTGAATCCATTTGTGAAATCTGGAGTTCACACCTTGAAAAAAGAAGGACTCCAGCAAGGAAAAGCCGCTATGAAAGATATCTTGACAGGATCAAACGTTAAACAAGTAATACGAAAACGTGGAGCCTCTGTATTAAAAGATGTGGGTGAATCCTTACTACGTGCCGTGGCCAGCCCTAAAAGACGTATAAAGAGCAAACCAGTCAAGAAAAGACCTCATTCGAAACTTCATCATCGCCGAGTTAAGCAGGCCAGACCTCTTGATATTTTCGATTAATCATGATGCAACACGGTTCCTGTGAATGTAGTAAGACAGAGTTGGATGTGTCTGTTGTGCCACCTACCATGACAGCCATGCAAGAAGGTCAATGGACTGAGCATTATCCCATTTCTGCCCTGGACAATAATGCTCCGATTGAATTTGTGATTCCTGCACAGACAGAAAAATGGACAGATCTGAATCAATCTTACCTGTACCTAAAACTCAAAATTATACAGGCAGATGGTACAGACCTAGCGGCCGACAGTGAAATTGCTACCGTCAACAATTTCTTTCACAGCATGTTCTCAAGCATTGATGTGTATCTGAATAATAAACTGATCACCAGCAATGCGGACACGTATGGCTATCGGGCATACATAGAAAATTTACTCTCCTTCACCTCAAGCTGTAAAGACACTCAGCTTCAGGCGCTAGAGTTATGGGCTGAAGACACCGCTGGTCATATGCTCGAAAAAGTACATGACGGGAATAACAAGGGCTATGGTAAGAGACGTGCTCGTGTCCATCAAAGTTGTGTGGTGGAACTATGTGGACGGCTTCATTTGGATCTGATGATGCAAGATAAATATTTACCCAATGGTATGGAAATACGCTTAAGACTAAACAAAGCGTCACCTCAATTCTGTCTCATGAGTACTTCACCGGCTAAAATCAAGTTTCTAGAAGCAGGATTTAATGTAAGAACAGTAGATTTACTGCCAGTGGTAGCCAATCAACTCAATCAACAGATTGCTCAACATAACATGAAAATCCCCATCCGACGAACTGAAGTAAAAACATTTACGATTCCTAACGGTCAACGATCCAAGATTGAAGATCATTTATTTCAAGGTCAATTGCCAAAACGTCTTATCATCGGTATGGTAAGAAATGGAGACATGAATGGAGACATGGCTACCAACCCCTTTGAGTTCCGTCATTTTACACTGAATCATCTAGAAGTCAGCATTGACGGAAAAAGTATTCATAACAAAGCGTTTCAACCCAATTTTGAAACGGGAGAAGTTCTAAGATCCTACATGTCACTCTATCAAGCGACAGGAGCTCTTGGTCTCAATCGTTCATTTGGATTGAGCATGAATGATTATCGGAACGGATACACACTCTGGGGGTTGGACTTGACAGCAGATCAAGGTTGCGAGGAAGGTCAACTCCATCCTATAAAAACGGGCAATCTGAGATTGGAATTTCACTTTGGAACAGCACTTGCACAAGCCATCAACGTGATTGTATTTGCGGAATACGACAATCAAATTGAAATCAATCAATTCAGAGAAGTGCTTCTAGATTATTAAGATGGAAGACATGGATATTGAACACCTGGAAAAAGGACAAGATTACGAAATGAAGTTATTGGCGTATCCTTGTTGTACAAGTTCAAGGACGGACTTTTTACAAGAGTGCTTGAATCATCACGTCACAGAAGCACTCCAATCTTTAATTTATAATCAAGTGCATAAAGACTGTTATGGTTGTCGAGTGAATCATCCTAGTCAAGTACAACATGTACTCTGCTTATACACGAATACGGAAGAGTGGACAGAACTTTACATTCAAAAAGCGATTCAACGTTTGGACGTGTTCAAGGTCATGGAAAAGTGGTATCCTGAATTAGTGACCTTGACCGATAGTGAAAAAGGAGACGCGTGTCGATTATGGATTCAATTTAAAGAAGAACTCACTCAGAATCAGTTCATAGATCAATGGATCAGTGTTTGGGCTGAACGTGTCAACAGAAATTGGCATTATGGAGACGAATGAACTACAATACCTATTAGATCATTCACCGTTATTAAAACCACTACATGCTCGTGTTTGTGCCAAAGATCAATTACCTTCAGAGAAACCGCATGACGTGAAAGCCTATATTGTGAATACCCATAACGGGAATCAACCTGGAGAACACTGGGTGGCTCTTTATTTAAAAGACAATAAAGCAGTGTATTTTGATTCCTACGGATTACCTCCTTTCGAAGAGATTCTAACCTTTGTGAAAAAACATGCCAACAAAACTTATCTGTGGAATGCCATGAGAATACAAGGCGATATGTTACCGGTGTGTGGTGTGTATTGTCTATTCGCTTTGGATTTTATCTCACGTGAATGTGACTTGAACCAGATACTGTTAACCCGATTCAAACCGGACATGTATGGAAAAAATGACACTTATGTGACGCATTGGTTTCAACAATATTATGGTACTTATTACATGCATGCTCAATATGTGAATAAATGTGGACAAAAGTGTTGTGCTCAACGTAACTCTAGACCAGAAGGTCACAGACGTTTGTATCATAGTATCATACATAGAAATACAACTCTTTATGGTGATCATTAAATGTAAACAATGTTACTGTTTCATGTTACTGTTTCTTGTTACAAAAATAAAAGTTTAGAGAACTAGGTGTCTGTTGTCTTTTTTCTAAGTTCATAAAAATCAAGCTCCGCACATGCATCGGCGCGTGACGCCATCCAACCCTAGGGTGACGTCATCCAAGCAATATGACGTCATCCAACCACGAGAGTGGGCCATACAATACTTACAATGCCTCATTTCATTCTGAGAACTCAAACACTCAAGATGGAGGCTTTATTCAATGAACTCAAAACAGCAAAACAACTGACTGAAAAACAGAGCAGGGTATGGCGTTCAATCAGTCGCTTAGCGGCTAGCATTGTTAGAAAAAGGGAACGTGATCTTCAATTCATTGGTGAGACTTTGAATACCATTGAAACCAATCGATTTCATCATAGAGAAGAATTATCTCAATTTCGAGATCAAGTCAGAGAAAGGCAGCGAGATGCTCGGGAACGAACGGTGAATAGACAACGGGAACAAGAAGAAGAGCATTGGCGCTCTACCGCTCAAGTTGAGTACACGGAACAACCACCAGAACAGGAATGGTCCTGTGGGGATCTAACATGCAGGCTCTGCTATCCCCCACCAGACTGCCAATGCGAACTATGTACCCAACCAGATCAGTCAGCATAGACAACTATCAACGGTCCTTTTCAGGACCACCAACGGCCCTTTTCAGGGCCACCATGTCTTTTCGAAAGAAAATTCTCTCATTGTCTAAGTCTATTATACACACACACACACACACACACACACACACACAACAATAATGGTACCAGAACATTCCTAAAATTCAATTCATGTTATTTTGAAATATTGATTTCCAATTTGTCACAATTTGTCCTCATTTGTCACAATTTGTCCCCATTTGTCACAATTTTGTAAAACTTCTGGTACCGACCTTAATCTATTTACTCTATATTCTATATGGTACCAGGAGGTATGGGTACCAGAAGGCATTGGTACCAGAAGGCATTGGTACCAGGGTACCGCCGACTACTACTTCTAATGACGTCAGTTTTTAGAGTCCTATATTTTAACCGGCTATTCAAATACAATTTACGACTCTTGAAAAATAGAGGCGCGATATTTACAATGATCGTCGCTACGACAAATATCTATAATTCATTTAATGCTTATTTACGATTTCAACAGACAGACTAGCCTGAGTTGATATTGACATGCAAACAGAGGCTACTGTATGAATAACGACCTCTTATTTCCATTAGTGCAACGGACCTAGTTAACTTCTTGTACACAATCCATCCTTGTTTATCGATCAACCGTGTTTATGGATCATTCATTTTTAATAAGTATCCTTGTTTAGTGAGCTTCATTGTATAAGGGCCATCTATGTATAAGGACCAATTGTGTGTTAAGGCCATTTGTATATAAGGACATATTGTGTGTAAGAGCCAACTGTGTATCAGGACAAATTGTGTGTAAAGACCATCTGTATATAAGGACCTACTGTGTGTAAGAGCCAACGGTGTATATGGACCTATTGTGTGTAAAGGCCATCTGTGTATAAGGACCTATTGTGTGTAAGGACCATCTGTGTGTAAGGACCATCTATTAGTAAGGACCATCTGTGAGTAAGGACCATCTGTGATTAAAGACCATCTGTGAGTAAGGACCATCTGTGTATAACGGTCATTAGGAGTGTAAGGATCGCATTATTCTCAATCGTTAGAGACCATTGTACCAAGTATATTAGCAAACTGAATCTATAAATCTATCAAAAGGCTGAATAATTAAAGTGCTGCGAACGATTATGTTGATAATGAATGAGTGGATAATGGCATTGTACAGGAAGTATACATAAAGAAACATTTTAGCGAGCCTCGATTATATCACGATATCGCCATGGCAACCATGCGAATTTTGAACTTCACGATGTACAGTGCAGCCTTTCTAAAGCAACACCCTTTGGGAGTAGCAAAATTATGTTGTTGTTGTCGAGAGGTTGTTGCTCTAGAGAGGATATAAATTAATAGGTAAATCGTGTAGTGGAAAAAAGCATGCTGTCGTTGAAGGAAGGTTGTTGCTCAAGAGAGGTTGCGTAAAACTCTCATATACTTGTACATGCAATTGATTTTAAAATATGTATCCTTCCGCTCTAAAATGACGGACTACTTTCAAATATGCCTCGTTACGCCATTAGCAAAAACATCCAAAGTAAACTTAATCTACAATGATTATCCACGACAAAACTAAAGCCATCTATTAATAGGAAGGTGATTTGAAACATAATATCCTAATAGTGGCGAAAAATCATGAGTATCAAGTGTTGACGGATGTATTACATGTATACGTGTTGACTAATAACAACGTAAAACAAATAAAACCAACTAAAAGTAAACAACAACAACAACAAAGACAAACTAATCAACGTACAACCTAACAACAACAGTTGCTGTTGACATCCTTAATTAATTAATTGATTAACTTTAGGGTACGGGAACCAGGTGTGTGATGTTGTCACTATGAATTAACTATGCGGAACGGGAACCAGATGTGTGAAGTTGTCACTATATACTATAGGGTACGGGAACCAGGCGTTTATTTCATTTATGTGCGCTATGTATCTCATACGCAGAGACAGCCGGTGTCACGTTGACTGCTGAACTCTTGGTGGTCGATTAAGTACAACGAAGTCTGTACTTACTGCTTTACGCGTAAACATGTTAGTTTCTAGTTACCCCACCTATCATATTTCCCTTCCCGCGATTAAGACCTTTAACTAGGCCCAAGGAACGTAATAGTTTTCCATTTTTTGAAACTGAACGATTCTGCAATCCAAAGCCGCCACTCGCATAGCGCGCATGAATTTTGATACGATTCTACGTTTTTCTGCATTCGCCATGCCAATGTTAAACTAGTTCCCATTTCATGTTGTAATGTAAGTCTATGTATGTTAAAGGGGCATACCCTACAACTTGGTGCATTTAGAATTAAGGCAAAATGATGATAAATTAGAAGCTTGTAAAGAAAAAAGCCGACGAAGAAAGTTTCAGCCAAAAATTCATCCAATTAGAAATAAAATCATAAAAAATATGTATTTGTAACACGTACATTTAGTCATGGAAATTTTTGGGTGGAAGTGATTTATTATAGCTATGTTTTTTTTGCGACTAGTACCTAAACTAGTCATTTTATGACCCAAGTTCTTCTTGCAATTATCCATTATATATTGTTTTACATATACAGCTAGCACATTTTTACACTTTCACAGAATGTTTGTCAAATGTAGGGTATGCCCCTTTAAGCTTCGATGAATACTTTCAGTACTTTGATTTACATTTACAAACGCCTTCAAGAGTAAAAAAGAAAGAAGCCATGACCTACCCACCGTATCTTTATTCAGCATGTAAGATACAATGCTTATATGCTTTATGACCGCCTGTAAAAGTAGATCACATCTCCTTTCTGCTAGGACAAGTAAAATTATGAGCAGTTTGGGTCAACCTCTGAAAAAAGACCACACATAAGGGAAGCCTCTTTTTCTCCAATCTGTACACTACGGTAGCGCTATGCACTGACCTGTGTTATTCTGATCGGGGCATTATGGGTATTTGCAGGAACTACTTGCAAAATGGAAATTATAAACAATAACATAGCGTGACGTCACCGTATGGTACACATTGGAGCCAAGCGTACTTCAACATTGCGTTTCATTGAATAATGAGTGTTATTGACAAAAGCACAAGAATAGAAATGGTATAACGTATTCATTTTACATAACTTAACAAATTTGTTAATAACATACAACCGATATGGTTGTTTTGACATTTTTAATCCTTCCGCGGAACTATACTTTTAGCGTATGTATAACTATCTAAATGTGGATAGTAATCAGTTTTATGTATAGAGGTTAGACAAACGTAGTGACGTCACGCTATGTATAGAACACTTTTTCTCCTGACTATAGGTTTCTGATAGACAGGGTTGACTGTAAGACTTTTGTAGCATATGGTCGCAAGCTATGATACATCTACACTGCAACCTCTCTAAAGCAACACCCAAAATTATGTTCTAATCTGCACGTGCTTTCCGGGGACCTTGCTTTAAACGTTTTGACAGATTTTAGAAGGAAAGCCGGGACCCACGCTTATTTTGTCACTTTCGTCAATGGAAAAAATGGCGAGTTCACTACCTTGAAGTATTTTATACACTCAATAAGGGAAAAAATTGAAGATTTTTTCTTTCGACAGATTTGCGTTGTTTGATGAGTTAAATTAAAAAATGACGTCTGTAAACGTATAAAATCACGGGATCGAGTGCCTATGCCGACAACCATAGCGTTCGTACAGAGGTCGGAGTTCCTGTGGCTTTGTAGGCGCCCTTACTGTGCTGCTATGGCGACGGCAACCCGACTGTACTCTTGTTAGAACACCAAACGCGTCTACTTCGTTGCTTGCGGGCGTACTGCGAGCACCTCAGCGTTTTGTATTTTTCTAAGACGCCGTGAGAACGCGGCTTTAGTGTGACAGTGGTTCGACTAGTACATTATACTGAAATGGCTTTTTCGAAAACCATGGATTATCCGAATAATTTTTCGGACCCAAGGTGTTTGTTTGAATAATCGGGATTCAAAGTTTACTGTATATTACGTCTTTTTACAGAATGCTGCCTGAAAGAAGAAATCGGATTTGAGTCTACATAATAAAAAAAAACAAGAGAACAGAACCACGTGATCGACCCAGAATGACCTAGCTTCATTCCCGAAGATGAATTCCGAAGATAGTATCGAGCAGATGACCTCAAATCTCGATATGCGTCCGAGAAGCGACGAGAATACGCCGTTATTACAGTTAAGTCGTGGCGATAAAATTGAACAACAAAAAAATGCCGAAACGAAAACGAGGGCTGCGTTTATTCCGCGACACTATGTTGTATTTGTGGTTTTCGCTTGTTATTTCTTAGCGGGTGGAATATTCGCTCACACATGTCCGCAGTATACACAACACGTAATGAAGGAAAAATACGAAAATATAGAAAATAACAATACCGCAGTACGACGGAATGGTAGCATTTGTTACGTGAATAAAACTGACCCATCATTTAAGACATTCACACGCATTCAACAAGATGCAGCTAAGTGGTCAATGTATTACCCGATGGCCTCGAAGATACCCGCCTTAGTGACAAATATAGTCTGGTCGTCATATTCGGACATCCTCGGCCGAAAGATTGTTTTTATCATTTGCCTTGCTGGGGCAACTGCCCGGATGTTTTTATTCACGTTTGTGGCCGGGTTTGACCTGAGTCTAGGTTTTATTGTGTTCGGAAGTGTGATTGACGGATTGACTGGTTCCTTTACTACCTTGTTCTCGGTCATGTTTTCCTACATATCCGATATCACGTCGCCCGGGAAACAGCGAACGATTGTTATAATAATGTCCGAATTATTACGAAGTATTTCTATAACAGTCTCGGCCGTTGGTTCCGGATACCTAATTTCACACGCGGGATTTCTGACAACAGCTCTATCGTGTGTTGTCATTGAGGTAACTGGACTTTTAATTGCTGTTTGTCTACTTCCGGAAACTGTACGTAACCATGGAAACGATGGAATAGCTGTTAAAACAACAACAACAACAACAGAGGAACGTACTTCCTGTGTAAAGCGGATGTTTAATGTCATATCCGAAACTTTTATGTTCTACCTCAAAGAAAACCGAGGTAATTCAAGAAAAAAGTACATTTTATTAATTTTTGGATTTCTATTTTACGGCATAGCTGGAATGAACCGCGGCTCCATTGAAACCCTATATTTACTAGGGCGGCCATTTTGTTGGACGTCAACAAAAATCGGCTGGTTTCATGCAATAAAGACAGCGTTGTCCGCCATATGCGCAATGTCTGTAACCTACGGATTTAGAAAACATATCTCAGATGACACAATAGCTACATTTAGCGTGACACTGGTAGGCGTGTCATACATCGTAGAAGGCGTGGCTGATCAGGAATATGTACTTTATTTAGGTAGGTTTGATTGGTATATAATTTTTATCTTACAGTTATTGACTAGTTAACCATTGAATATGATGTGATACTCACCGACAGAATGCCACTTTAACCGAGGCGTTGACAATAGCTACTAATAATTTTTTTGCGATGCTCGACTTACGTTTGCCGAGAAGTACTCTTTGCGAAGTACTCTTCTGTCCTGCGTCTCAAAATAGAGACGTAACCATCAGTTTAAAAATTATCTAAGTCGTTCATTTTGGCCGTAATAAAAGATTCTTTATTTCAGCATCAGTTCTTGCTGCCATGGCAACTCTTCCCATTCCGATGATACGCAGTATAATGTCATCATTAACACCGCAGAATAAACAAGGTTTGTACACATGATCTGGTCACGTGACTTCATAATAATGTCACGTGGTCGGAAGTTGGCATTGAGTCCTAAGTATATTTTGATAGAATCCCTTTTTGTTTTAGATACACTCTGGCAATCTAATCATGAATGTACTGAAACAAAACTCTTTATTCTGCCATTGATTACTTTTCTTATTTCCTGGCTGCGTTCGATTTTCGAAATATTGTTTATTCAATCAATTCCGATTTGATAAATTGCAAGTCTACGTTTTTCGTAAACCAGTTTCACAATTTTCAAATCGCATTGCGATTCTGTCATTGGTCAACTGACGGATTTCTGTTAGAACCAACCAATCCGATGGCTTATTGTGTCAGACTAGTCTCCCAATTTCAAGTCGTTAGCCTTAACTTAAGCGCTTAAGAAATTTTATTTGGAAACTAGTCTAAAAAATGAAGGATTTTTCATTGTTTAATCTGGAAACCGTTTGGAAATTAAAGCTTTTTCATTGGTTAATTTGGAGACCGGTCGAAAAATAAAAGTTTTTTTATTGGTTAATTTGAAACCGGTCTAAAATGAAATGTTTTCATTGGTTAATTGTCATAATTGCGTCAACAGTCAACCAATGAGATACTTGTTGTGTTTCAGGCGCTTTGAACGCTGGTATAGGCTTTGTGGAATGTTTGTGTACACTCGTCGGCTCAACTGGCAGCAATTCCATTTACTCCAGTACCATGACGATATTTAACGGCTTCGTTTTTCTTCTGATGTCACTTGCCACCTTTATAAGCGCTGCCATTTTATCGTAAGTACACTTAAATTGTAATTGCTTTTGGGCTTCCGTGGTAGAGTGGATATATTCTCTGACTTGTAACCAATAGCCCCGCCCCGCCCCGCTGTTTCCATGAGTACTTTCAGTACTTTGTTTATAGAACGTAAATTGTTTTCTTTCTTTTTTGTAGGGCGTTTATGGTAATCAATCGAAGAAAGAAACGGTTGCCAGGCAACGAATATACAGACGAAAGATACGACACGGAACTAGTTTTATTAAATTCAAACAAGTCTGATTATTTATTTAATAGCTTATAATATGAGTAATTAAAATGTGTACAATTCATCAAATAAACTATTATTTATTTCATCGGGGTTTTGAATTTGTGAATTTATGAGAAATGAAATTGCGCTAGTAAAATTACACGAAACTTTTCATGTGAAATATATATGAAATTATGCACAGTGAAACACTATTTACATGGAATTAATTTACATATCAATCAATTACTGTCGGATAGTATTTTCATGCAGTAGATTTAAAGACGTTTTCGCAACGATATTTCAGTTATAAATATACGGCGGTCGGTTCACCTAACCAGTTTTCCTTGACTGTATTCTAACCAGTACTAACTTACCCTTCAGCTAGGAGCCGGCAACATCTCAACATATGGAGAAAAATCCACAGGTAACTGTATCATGAATAGATTAAAAAAATATGAAAAAAAAAATATTTATTAATATGTTAATATATTAAATATTTTAAAAAAAATATTTTTTTCCATATTTTTATAATCTATTCATGATACAGTTACCTGTGGGAAGTACAACTTTTCATAGAAGAGTAGGTCGGGTGGTAAACATACATGTACTATACATACACAGGACGATATAAATACTTATACAAAGAAAACACGGATAGTTGAATCAGCATGAAATAAAATTTTGTCAATCAAGCGTAACGTTATTTTATACAAAGTGTATAAATAAATAAATAGTGGTATAATTATACTTAGTGCAAAAAGAAACGGGTAGGATACGCAAATACAACTTATATAGTGCATACATCTCTTTCGAGTGATTTAATATGATACAGTTGAATCTTGTTATGCCAAACTCGCTTATATCAAAATTTCGGTTATGTCAAACTGTTTCGTTGGGTCCCGATTTTTTTGCTCTTTCTCTGTATGAAATTAATCCGCTTACCTCTAATTCACTTATCTCAAAATTTCGTTTATGTCAAACTAGATTTTTGTCCCCGTGACTCTAATTAGCATGTAGTTTGAGTTGTTTATCTCAAAAGTTGGAGCAGATCAGCGAACAATGGACGCTTTCACACCTATCATGACATTTTGCTAATTGAACAATTTGAAGGCTCATCGTAGGTTTGACTTGAAAATTTAGTACGATTACTTGTTTCTGGTTAGCCGACCTACCCTATTTTCTGATCTCCTCCTTTCAATATTTCAGGGACACTTAGACAGTGTCCCCATCCCAACTACGGGGCCAAGTACTGTGTTATGAAAAACACAGAAAACAGACGAGGTGTGTATCGGGCCCGCTAAAGAACCAGGAAAAACTCTCTCTCTCCCGCTCTCTCTCCAGCTCTCTTCCGTCTTCTCTCCCGCTCTCTCTCCCGCTCTCTCTCCAGCTCTCTTCCGTCTTCTCTCCCGCTCTCTCTCCAGCTCTCTTCCGTCTTCTCTCCGGCTCTCTCTCCAGCTCTCTTCCGTCTTCCCTCCCGCTCTCTCTCTCCAGCTCTCTTCCGTTTTCTCTCCTGCTCTCTCTCCAGCTCTCATCCGTCTTCTCTTCCGTCTTCTCTCCAGCTCTCTTCCGTTTTCTCTGCTGCTCTCTCTCTTTCTCTCTATCGCTCTCTCTATCTCCAGCTCTCTCACTCTCTCTCTCTCTCTCTCTCTCTCTCACTCTCTCTCTCTCTCTCTTTCTCTCTCTCTCTCTCTCTGGGAAGGTTCTAGCTGTAATAGCTGTCGAAAAATAAATAATTCCATACCGAATTCAATAATTATTTAAAAGTTCCGTTTATTTTTCTCCTCAGTATACATTCAGGACATAGTCCTATATATAAAGTATAAAAACGAAATACACAAAAAATGTAAAATCTTTAAAAGGATCACTTTCTTTCATTATGTACTAGTAATTACTTCGTGATTTAAACACACAATAATCTGGTATATTTTCATTTGGATAAAATGCCTATAGCGAGATTTTTGAGAATGGCTCTAAATTAGGATTTCTGGCCAAGGTAAGGCTGTTTTATACTTATTGATAAAGTTCAAACATGTATTATTGACGGATTTGTGAATTTTCTCATTCTAAACGTAAATGTATTGCTTATAACACTAAATAAAAAGTCGACATACAAATTCAATTTGGTTACACAATTTGTTCAAATGGTTGACGAATTCGTATTGTTGCTACAGTGCAACCTATTCAAAGCAACACCCTTACGAGTAGCAAAATCTGGTTGTTGTTGAGAGGTCGTTGTTCTAGGGGGTTAAATCGTGCTGTTGTCGAAGGGAGGTCTGGAGAGGTTGTACTATATATATTTCACTGCCCCGGACTGGACTTCCGGTTGGTCCCGGATGAGTGATCGGAGAGAAACCCTGTCAAACCGGAAGTAAAACTCGCACAAATGACTAAATTAAAAGCATTGATAAATTAACTTTAATTTGACGCGGACAATTACTTTGACAACAGAGATGATTCTTAAATCTTAATTCACATCCGATTGTCCAAAAGTCTTCACACTGTGGATTAAGTCCCTTACCGAAAAGTAATCGAATGTGGTCCATGGTACAATGTATCATACTCGCGTACAATTTTTATAGGCCAATACGTAAGTTCAAGTGTCAGAAAAATAAGGGGAAAAATGTTCATGGAAAAATGAATTTCATTTTCAAATTCACTGTTTTGATCGACATAAGATTTATTTCACCGTGTTTAAAAAAGGTCCTTGATATATTTTCATACTGGACAGGGAGGGGGCCCTTTGTAAGCCATGGCACGATACCCCTAGCAACCAGTGTGCCAAAATCACAATGTCCAGAAAAAAATATTTGAATGTCGTCGTATATCTCTGGTGACCATGGCAGCAGGCAGTAAAATTTAATAATTTTCCTATTTTTTTTATTGATAACTTTATTGTCCCCGTCACTGGTAGCACGAGGGTCGGGGATCCACCCCGAGTATCCTTACACAAGAAAATAAAAGGGACATCAAATAGTTTTCCTGATATTTAACAGAGAGACGTATAATACAATCATTCACTGTATTTAACAATATTTTATGTTCAGCCTAAGGCCGCAACATTGTCTATGTATATTCGGTGAGCGTCCGGTCACATGTTTATGAAACATTTTCTACATCATCACCATGGTAACGCCGTAGGATTGTTTGTCATTGAATCTGTTGCCGGTTTTTAAAGCGTCTGTAACTGATATATTTGCAAATTCATATTTCGAATAAAAGAAAAAAAGCACCGCTAACCATTACTATGGCAACAGTGAAATTTTGTAGATTATTATTTTAAGGAAATGGACAATCACAGATATGGTCACGGTAGCCACATATAGTTTGAACATATTATTTAATTGTGTGTTTCCATGTGTCAAATACAATTCTATTAACAAAGGTATTTACTATTACAAATCAATCGTCGACATGGTTTTGAAAACATCAACTAATGATATCACGGAAAACAATCGTTACTACTCGGGCATTTCCGTCACTGAATAACACACCTCGTACACCAATCGTAACTACTTGGGCATTCCCGTCACTAAGAAACACTTCCGTACACCAATCGTAACAACTCGGGCATTTCCGTCACTGAGAAACACTTCCGTACACCAATCGTAACAACTCGGGAATTCCCGTCACTGAGAAACACACCTCGTACACCAATCGTAACAACTCGGGCATTCCCGTCACTGAGAAACACACCTCGTACACCAATCGTAACAACTCGGGAATTCCCGTCACTGAGATTGGTAGGGTTACAAATGTATGTGGTTTCCGGGGACTACTTTTTTCAACACTAGGTACTAAGTATTCGTTTTCAAGAATAATTCTCAGACCAGCTGACTTTCAAACGTGTTATCGTTCGACATTGATAAAATGGGCATCAAGTTCCCTTTGAAAGAAAAAACATCTTTGGATTGCCAGGGTCAGTCATGATGGAACGTAGCCCGTCAACAGCAACAACAATATGGCGGTCTGCCTATAATGTCCGACCGAGGTATTTTCTTTACATAAACATCGAGGAGTTCCCATTGCACAGGGCAGCAACGTACCTTTAATAGACATAGTACCTTTAATAGACTTAGTACCTGTTACAGACATGGTACCATTTACAGATAGAGTACCTTTAATATCCTACAGGACCTGAAGCAACATGTGTTTTGAATGGTTATATACCACAGAGAGATACAAAGTTAGGAAGAAAAATGAAAACATGGATAAAAAAGGATTTTTCGACAGCGGTAAGTAAAAAACACGCTTAGGCCATTCCTTGAAAAAATGTTGGTTTGCGGTGACGCGACAAAAACTTTAAGTAGTGTGTAAAATCATTTGTCAATATGATACTTTTATGCACTAAAAAGAAGAAGAAAAACATGAACAACGATTTTTAGGTGTGTGTGTGGGGGGGGGGGGGGGAGGGGGAGAATTGAGTTAGGAAGAGCTTTGAGTAAATTGGTCGCGTTACTGCTAACCTACGTCTTTTTAAAGAATGGCCTTTTCTTACAATGTTTGGAAACTGAACGATAGTTCATCTTTAAATTCCAAAGCCGTCACTCGCTCGGCGCGCATGAATTTTGATGCGGTCCTAAGTACTATTTTTATCTACATCCGCCATGCTAGTTCCCGTTTCATGTTGCAGTTTCATGTTGCAGTGCAAGTCTATGTAAGTTCAGTTTCCACGAGTACCTTTATTTCTTTGATATTGATTGCATACGGTAATAAGTATTTTTGTATGTGATGTATTGTATAAAGAGAATTGGAAATATTAACGACCATAATGTAACCTGAGCATGAAAAAAAGTCAATATTTTGTTTTATGTTTTATATTTACGTAATTAATGTGCCTCCATGAACATTTGATATGTATGACGACAAGTTGAATCCGCGACAGATGTCCTTGATCAGTCGTAAATTACGTGCGTTTATCAAGGACTTTACGATTAAGAAACAACCGATATTCATAAATAAATAAATGAATGAGATCTTTACTGAGAAACGTCTATTAAGAAAGGACCGCGGTCGTGCTACAGTGGTTAATGGGCTGTATTTGTAGCCCGGCGACCCGGGTTCGATTCCAGTTCGCGGCAGGTCGTACCCTTTCCATGAAAATCTGACAAAAAATGTCAATTTCGCTCCAAATGTGGAAATTTTGCACGTTCCTAGTGAAAAGGCAAGTTAGTACGAATATACTTGTTAAGTCACAGAACTGAAAAAAATGTTGAATCACGGCTTTAAACACAAATAAATAAACAAACTATTAACTGGATAGGTGATCTTAACCCTGTGAATAAAGGCCATTCTGTTAAAAACTGTTATTGAATTTTTTTAGGACAAAACAATTTACGGATAAAGTACACCTGGTTTATTTTCAAGGGTGGCCTTTGCTCACAGGTGTGACTGTATTTACCTTAACTTAAGAGACCACTGAACTAAGCTGGTCCTGATATGAAGGTTCGTACCTCATTCAGAAGTATATACATTGATTGCTTAAAACTGGTTAAAATGTACGTACGCATATAAGATACATTCGTAAAATTCTACATGCAATCAATTTTATACCTACACCGAATTCTGAAACATAATTATATAACTCAAACAAACTATTCATCTAAATGAATATGTTGGTCATAATTCGAATCCACGGAAACTTTCGGCAGTGGTTGAATTCTGATACACGGACGTCAAGTTTTCCCGAGTCAAGCTGTTTATAATATCCATGGACTTATTAAACTTATTTATGAGTTTCTGACAGTGTTTTGTTTCGTGTGTCTGTTTATGATTAATGAGACAATTTGATTAGGACTGACACAGTATGTCTAAAACTACTTTCATTTTCCCACATTTATTCATTCGGGCATTTCCGGAAACAGCGTAACAGTCCGAAGTGATTTCGGCAATTTCCGTTTAACCATTCGGATATTTTCGGACGCGGTGTTAATAGTTTGTTCAATTACGACTAAATTGACGATTGGACTTCGGCTATGTCCGTATACAGTGTAACAGCTGATATCCTTTTTGATTTTAGTTGCAGATACCATCTAAAGAACCAGCTGTCTGCTGGTGACAGATGACAATACTGTAAATTTGATACATTTCGCGATTCTCTATTTACAACGATTTGTCAACAAACCTAGCTAGACTCTTTAGTCATTGAAGGACAAGATAGTAGGGGACCGGTTAGAATACAGTCCATAAAAAATGATAAGTTGACCGACCGCCGTCTTTAACTGAATTATCGTTGAACAACGGCGTAAAATCCGGTGAAAAAAAATATATTCGAAATAAATTTACGCTAATTTCGGATATGTTTTGCGTTCGGATATGAATGTTGTTCGTTGTATATCGCGCGTAATACAACCACTTTACATTTCTTAGAACACATCAATCCTGTTTTGTTGTATCGATTTTGTACATAATTATAAATCATATTTATATGGTAATGAGGAATATTGTCATTTTGTCTGATTATATGTTTTAATGAAACTTCATTCGTGTATCTTAAAGATGTGTACAGTTCGAGACGACTTATAACTTTGTTAGGTTGAATTTTGATCGAGGATATACATCTAATATCTTTGAGTTTTGTAGGTGAGTGGTAGTTTGTAGGCAGTTTTATCATTTTACAGCTGCTCACACAACTATAAAGAGATCATGGCGGCTCTTTGTTGTAATTTATTAGTTTCGATTTTTTTGTTTTATCAGCTCGTCTGTTTTCGAAGAAAAAGTCGAGCTACTGTGTGATCACTGCGTCGTCCGCGTCAGCGTCTGTGTCGTGCATAGACTTTAATGTAGCTCATAACTCAGAAACTATAAGAGGTAGCAACATGAAACTTCAAAAGTGGATAGATCTCACTGAGGCGGTGAACATACGAGCGTTGGCACCGCTTGCTACGCTCTTGTTTTAGAATTTATTTCAACTTTCATAAGTCTGTTTTTAAGACTACTTCCTGTGATACTAGTTGGTTATCGCGGACATTCAAGTATTGACGGTGAAGACGTTTACTAAACCCTTTTAGAATTTGTATGGCTTCGAAATTTTGATCCAATAACAAGGACTCCTTTTTTAGAAACTGAACGACAGTACAGCTTTCCATAGCCGTCACTCACTCGGCGCGCATGAATTTTGTTGCGGACCAAAGTACAGTGTTTTTCTACATTTACCAAATAGTTCCCGTTCTATGTTGCAGTGTATGTCTATGTAAATTCAGTTTTCCATGAGTACTTTCAGTGGTTGGTTAATAGTATAAGATACAAAATGATGACAACATTTGTTATTTTATTTTAAGTCGCCGACGTATTCCGTCGGAAAGGACGAAGTATGGGTCTAGTTCTTGGTTTATTTAAACCGGAACTGTCGGAATTTCAGAAGATGAAGTTGATGCATGAATTCCACACATTTTTCGGTAAGATTCAAATCTGTTATAAAAAAAGAGTACTCCAAAATTCCTGTATTGATTAATAATTATCATTGATTGTTACGAGACGTTGGTTTCTTGTTTGTTAGTCAGATGGTTGATGCATTGTAACTTGTATTTATTTTTGTCATATGATTCGCTAAAACTAGCATAACCCAGATCACACCCGTGGCACAGTTGTTTCCCGACAATTTGGATTCGATTCTCAGTCACGGTAGACCATACTCTTCTATAATTTGACCCCAAAAAAAGTTTTTTCTCCATATGTGGTGAAAATGCCGACTAGGTTTGTAATGGTAAGTTAATACTAGTTAGAATAAAATCCAGGAAAAATTGTTGAGTTAAATCAAAGACTTAAGAATCATTGGTTAAATTCTCTGAAAGTGAAAAACAATATTTTTGAGATAACTCTGGATTTACATTGTCAAAGTAACCTCAAGAGTTACTTCCCGTTGGCTTCAATTTATTCACTATATCGTTTTGATTAATTCTTAGGCTTCATAATAATTATCAAATATCTCTGACTCAAAATTCTTGGATTGTGGACCTACGGGTACATCATAGTATCTGCTCGTATTTTCATATACAAACATTTCGAGTTTTGTTTTCTATCTAACAGATCTGGATAAAGATGGCGAACTGGAGTGGAAGGATTTTGATTTGGCTCGAAAGGTACATCATTCAATATTATATAGTCTTAATAAAACAATATTTATTTTCACATTACCCCACTTGACTCTAGAACTTAAAACGCTAGACTTAAACTTTCACCATGCAGGGTCCGGAATTCTCCCAAATTCGTCATGAAAGCGAACTACTGGAGTCTAAGATTTGTCTAGATTACTGTATAGTAAGTATTACTAAGAAATACTGTATCTTCATTTATTTTCGTTGGACTCAATTTTCGTGGTTTTTACTAAAATGGCTATTTCGTGGGGACATAAATTCGTGGATTTTGATTTTTGAAAAGAAATGCCTTACATCTGCATTTAAATTCGTGGGGATATGATTTCGTGGATGAGCCGACCCACGAAATCCACGAAATTAAATCCCCAACGAAAATTTATGATTCCACAGTAGTTTTGATGAAATTGACCAGATTATAAAACACTCCGCAACCAGTTATCTCCCTTTGACACGCCAGGCTATTAATAGAATGCTAAGGGAGATAATTATTGATCAAATTTTCAGATAAACTGGTTCCCGTTGACTCTGTCTGTACAAAACCTTTAGTGTACTGCAACATGGAACGGGAACCAGTTTAACTTTTTTCACCCACTTTCAGAAAATTTGTGACATGAGCGGTTGGCCACGAGGCTCCAAACATTATCTAGAAGTGCACGAATTGTTTAAAGAAATATGGAGAAAATTGCAAGATGACGGCGATGTAAACTTTGATGGCAAAATATCGGCCGACGAATGGGTAAACATTTACATATCTGAAAGCGAATTACATGTATTTATTTATTTTTGTATATGTATTTTATTTCTTTTATTATTGTTCAAAATTATTTTGTAATAGTACCGTATGTGGTGACTTCCATACATATCTTGAAAATACAATATACATAATGTTTATGCATTTCATTTCTTTTTATTCTTAAATTTTATTTTTTAAGTTTTTGTTTTATATTTCTACTTTTTTTTGTTTGAATTATTTAGTAATAAAATTATAAATATACTGTGATTTTAACATATTTTAAAAATACGATCATATTTCAGTTTTATTCATATCTTTAACGGAAAGTACAGATTGCCGAAGGCGGGAAGAAAATTTCATTTTTGTAAAAAGTTATTAAAAATGCTTAAGAACGTTTGCTACAGTTCGCTACATTTTTCACATAGACATATAGGAAAAATGAAAACTGACCAAGACATTTTTTTAAAACTTTGCATAATCATAGCATACGATAATAGAAACATTTTAAGCGAAAAAAAATTGGGGGTCACTGATCTCGTTTTTGAGTTATCTGAAAAAAATGTAGCGAACTGTAACAAACGTCTTTAAGTCAAGCTCGGCGTATTTCGAGAAAGTTATAGAAAATGAACAAAGAATAATTGATGATTTATTTCAGATAAAAATGTGGCAAACATTCAACAAACACTACGTAGAAGAAATGTCAAAAAGCAAAGATCAAAATATCTCAGTAGAACTACCAGACTGGTTAAACAAATATATACAGTACAAATTTAATCTTCTCGATAGAACAGGTAAGGGTTACAAACAATGTTCCATACCATGACCTTGACCCGATGCCACGACCTTGACTCGATCTTTCATGACCTTTATATTCCTGTAATGTTCCATATCTTGACCCAATGTCATGACCTTGACATGATCTGCCACGGGTCACAATGCAACTTTGTTAAAAATAATATTTAATGATGAGACATTGATGACTTTTCAATAGGGAAGGTCAAGGTTAAATCCAATGTTCTATGCAATGGCTTTGACCTGAGGCTTTTAACACTTGTATAAATGTCACGAAACGCAATGGAACTGTGTTAAGCATAATATTTAATTACAAATTTGTTTCGATAGAATTGGTAAAGATTGCCAAGACATTGACCCGATGATTTCAAGGTGAACTTGTCGACCATGTCTCGTAATGAAACTCGGTAATTTTGTAACATTTAACAAATTGTAATAATTTTTTGTCGATATATAACAGGTTATAGTTGTATCTAATGGTTCATGCAATTATCTTGACCTGGTATTTTAAACATGAGAACTAGTATAGGACTAGTATAGGGACCTCCGTACTCGAGGAGTTAAGGCCTTTGTATAGAGGTGACAGCTAGTACAAGTTTGACTATATCTCCTTGCTATCCAAATTTATCCAATTCTAGCTATTCGAGGATAATTTTGATAATATTGTTTCCTCTTTTTTGTACTTACAGGAAATGGGTTTGTTGACATCGAAGAGTACGAATATGTTATGTCGGAGTTCGGGGTACCAGCAAAAGATGCCAAGACTGCTTATATAATGTTTTCACAGGTTTGTTGCTAAAGTTTTTTTTCTTAATCTGGTACCCTGTTCTAAGTTGTTATCCGAGAGCGTTCATGCGTATCAATAGTTTGAAACCGGAAACCAGATTGATATTTTTTTCCAGCGATATTCTTTTCTCATTTATAACTGGTACCCTGAGCAATGTTCAAAGCCAATAGCCAGTATTCGAACCCAGATCGCCGGGATACAAATCCAGCGCACTAACAAATAGAACACGACCTTAAAGAATACTGTTGAATACAGGCGTGAGACGTGAACAATCAATACTATTTTTTATTTAATAATAAATTTATTAATTATTTTTCTTCGATTTTTTTTCAGAACAATCAATTATTGATTTTTCTTCGAATTTTTTCAGAACAATGAATTATTGATTTTTTTCTGTTCTTTTTTTCAGAAAAATAAATTATTGATTTTTTTTCTTCGTTTTTTTTTTCAGAACAATAAATTATTGATTTTTTTCTTCGTTTTTTTTTTCAGAATAATAAATTATTGATTTTTTTCTCTCTATTTTTCAGAACAATAAATTATTGATTTTTTTCTCTCTTTTTTTTCAGAACAACAAATTATTGATTTTTTTCCCAGACAATAAATAATTGATTTTTTCATCGTTTTTTTTGTTCAGAAGAATAAATTATTGATTTTTTTCTTCGTTCTCTTTTTCAGAACAATGAGAAAAAAGTGGACTTTGATTATTTTAAGGAACTATGTTCGGAGTACTTCCGTTCTGATGATCCGGGTGCACTGGGTAACTTCATAAATGGAAAACTAGACTTTGACGATTAACAACTGATTAAACTAGTTAAATCAGACTAACTTTTGTGGCAGTTGTTGTCAGTGTTTGGATGGCCAGTATCCAAGGTTTTTAAACTTGAGATCGGTGTCTGATCTCAAATCTCATGATATCTTGTCTTTTAATGTTTCTAAGTTAATTATGATCAGACAGTAATGATATTATTGATATATTAGTCTGACAGTATAATTAATCTGATTATGTATTTAAACATTAACCAGATCTATCTTTTCAACCATTACACTTTGAGGAAGGAATTGAGTTTTGAGCTTAGAGACTGAATTTTTAAAATCTTTTTGGGGCCAGAACTCGATGCGACTCCGGACTTCGATGCGACTCTGATAATTTTTGGGCTGTTTCGCAAATTTCTTGAATATGGGGCTATCTTGTTTTGATTTGGTGAGGTTATTGGCTGGGCCGGGCAGTAAAGTCAGAAAATATTATTTCTGGTCACTAACTGGACATCGTTTTTTTAAGAAATGTGATTAAGAAATGACCCTTCTTGTTCGAGGATCATTGAACACGAATTCAAGGTTACGTGGGCTTATTGTTAAAAAACACTGTTAAAGGGCAATAACTTTGGACTGTCTGGGTGTACTTTTTTCGACTTTGGATTCATGATTGTTTGTATGCATGATTATACATGTATAAAATGCATTTATATATGTTAGAAGCCTAAATGTGTACTCTTATCTTTTTATCATTTTTTGTTTAATTCAGAGGTCAGTTTGGCAGGTATATGTAAATGACTACAGTGCAACCTTTCCTAAGCCACACCCTTTGGTAGTACATGTAGCAATATTATTATTTATAAAGTTCCTTTGGCTTATCATTATATAGATTATATTTTTTTCAAGTGATTTATTCTAAATTGGCGAATGAAAACATTCACATTATCTCAGTTGTTTTATATTATCTCCCTTTGATTTTTTTCATTTTCATTGTAAATAAATGTTTAAATAATCACGTATCCCGTGTTACTATATTTTGTTTATTTATTTCTTCTGATTTACGTCATTTTCAACATTGTATCAGTTATATCGTGACGGTTAGTTATCCTAACCAGCTTCCCTGGATTTCATTTACATCTTAACCAGTACTAACCACATTCTATCCGCAAGTTGCTGATAAGCTATCCCGCATAATTCAGAGATGGGGTACAATTTAACATAAGATGTAATATCTTCAACCCAATCGGTCACAGACTGTGTGAGCCTCGCCCGGGGTTCAAACTCACAACTTCCTGATCAGTAGACCAACGCTCTAAACAGTGACCACTGAGTTAACCGGGCGGCCTTTGGTGCGATCATCTTTAACAACAGGGCTCGTTGACCAAATAAACAAACAACACGTTCAGTTTATGATTTTAATTTTGATCATCATATAAAAACAAATCAACTCATTGCATCAACAATTAAATATATATCAACAAAATAGGTATAAAAATATATATACTAAGATACAGTACAGCACGGTTATAGTGGACAGGTACAAGGTGAAGAATCGGATACAGTGGAGTACAGTAAAATCCCTCATATAACCGGACCAATTCCGGACTGGGCCAAAAATCCAGTTTTCGGTTTCCAGTCCGCTTTTTTAAGAGTTTCACAGAAGTAATTCTTCCTTCTAATTCGCCCTTCTTGATTTTGTTACACTGCGGCCCTCTCTTAAGCAATATACTCCCTTTAACAACAGCACGATTTTCCCCACTGTACGATTTAACTACTAATTTATCCTCTCTAAAGCAACAACCTCTGAACAACAGCATATTGTTGCTTCTCCCAAAGGTTGTTGCTTTGGAGAGGTTGCACCGTATCACATTTTATTGATTTCTGAGTTAAATATTTTTTTTTTATAATGAAGTAATTATTCGGTTTCCTATCATTACACTATAACCGTGATCTGCTGTATTTATATAGATAATAGTAGCACAAAATAACAAACATTGTGTATTTATGAAAAACATAAAAACGATACAATTTTTGGTGCGAAACATCAATTTTGTTCCACGAATTAAAATCAAGTTTACTCTACCGATCAGCTCAAGTCTATGAAATGACAACTCAAGGTTCTAATTAAACTGGTTCCCGTTCCATGTTGCAGTGCACCAAAGTTTGTACAGACAAGTCAAAGGGGAACCAGTTTAGGTTCTAATTCCAATCGGTACTCCTCGGCGTTTGTCTAAAGAAAGTACGTATTTCTCAGTTACGGAAATGCCCGAGTAGTTACGATTGTTCTAATTCTTGTCTGGAGTTACCTGCCCCTGATACTACGTAATAAGGTCAGGCAAAGCGCAATAATGGCGGCGTACGCTGCCCGTGTTGATTTATGTGGAGACTTTCTTATAAGTTGTTCATATTCGATTACAGAACAGATTATATACATTTTTATGTATCATTTGTAACAGAACTTTTCTTTTTTCATGATCGACTTAAAAATCATCAGTCAAATAATGATACATGTTATTCCCTTACGTTTTGTACGCCCCCAATACGCCGCCATTTTTTATGTTTATCTGACCTACTCTCCCGGCGTTATGCCAGGAACCAAAGTAAAGGTAGGCAGGAAACCAGACACTGTTCTATAATAGGCAAGAATGTGGATTGAGGTAAATCGATTACGTTCTTGGAAACAGCTTTCCGTAGCCGTCACTAGCTCGGTGCGCATGAATTTTGATGCAGACTAAAGTACTACGCTTATCTACATCCGCCATATAATTGTTAAACTAGTTCCTGTTCTCTGTTGCAGTGCAAGTCTATGAAAGTTCAGTTTCCGTGAGCACTTTCATTACTTTTCAATGGTTTGAAAATTAAAACGTTTAAAAATCTAGTCATACAACAATAGCTATGTAGATACAAATTTGAAAAAAACAATTTTAACGTTGATATTAACTACTGTGCGTCCATGGATAACAAATTAATGCTTCGTTAAAACACGAAAACAGAAACAAACAAAAAACGGCGAAAACAAAAAATAAACAATACTTTGATTATAAAAAAGAACTGACAGAAAATTGTGGTTGCCATGGTATTTGTTGTTCATCCAATCTGTTTATATCAATTTTACTAAATATAAAATATTTTTGACGCAGTTTAAAAAAATATCATTCAACATTAACTAACTCAATATCGTTCATAGAAAAAAATATCGAGTTTGATGCGATTTGTAAAAAAATGGTTACCATGGCAACCACATGTTTCCGTGACGTCACGACAGAGGTAAACGAGCACTATAATAATACTTTGAGCAATATACGTTTATGATTGCATCCTGAAAATATCTAATACACAATTTCCGTTGCCATATCAACGAAATACTACAACAACGAAATGTGCGTGAAAAATTAAACAGTACAATAACTATAATCATCGGGATATCAATCGGGTAATTATGACAATATCGATAATCGTTGTTTCATCGCGATAAATTGTTCACATATTGATTGTTGTCTGAATAAGCACGATATATTAAGTATTTTCGGCCGACTTCACTTCAACACTGTAGTGTTGTGATGGTACTTAAAGTTCTTCTCACGCTTCGGTATAATCCAATATATTTCTATTCAAAATCTTTAAGCCAACATTCGACGAATGAAAAATAATTCCGACTTTAGTCATATCACATCTCATAAGCTTAGCAAAAATTTTGCACAACTTTCCAAATGGTGACGTCATAACCACGCGTGCACTGCTTCTTCAAACAACACGCAATACTGACTAGTCATATGACCCATAGACACGCCTACCTCCATAAGTATGCACTTTGACGTCACTTCCGTATTTTCAAATTTGAATTTCAATCGTCTGTTGATCTTTGTTTAGCGCTCAATTCGACAGCCATGGTCATTTCATAGCCGCCCCATAGAGACGGAAGAGGAGATACGGAATTCAAGTCCAGGCTCAACAAGGCTGTAATGGCCGACGTGCAAGAAGAATATGTCATTTTTCAGTGAGTTAAGGCACAATACTGGTCAAATAGATATTTTGTAGGCTAAGACTCGACGAATATAAAATTACGTGTCGAATGTGTAAGCGACATAATTGTCCAGCACACCGGTTGCTTGCATTGAAAACGCTGTTATGATTCCTCCAATAAACATGAACGGGACGGCAATAAAACTCAACCATGCTAATAATCCCATACCTGATAAGCCATGCCCACTGTAATACAGAAAAGGTAGAATTTAACTACATGTACATCGAAAAATAAATTTACTAATCATTTGTACCCATTTCTGGCCTCGACAACTTGACACAAACATTAAAAAAAAAAGAAAAACACACACACACATACTAGAAATGTGTCTGGAAGACACGAACGCCCCCGCTGAGCGCATAATGAAAAAGGGGCCACAACTCCTGTGAAAATGTTTGGATTTTGACGGAAATCGAACTTGACCAGTATTTTATTATTACACACCTTCATGTAAAATAAGAAACCAATCCATGCAACATTTATATTTATTGACTTATTGTTCGGAAACCAAGATTTGAACGGACGGGTTGGGTAACACTTGGACGTAAAACATATGAAAAAAGTAAATACATGTACAAGAAAATTGCAATGTGGGTCATTTTATGATCAAGATCGAGTCCCTTTCGCAACATTTATTACGGCTCGCAAACAGCCATGGTCAGTAAGCGCATGTTCCATCCAGCATTTACGGTGGATGAAAACCACAGGCGTACATTTGGCCAGAACCACTGACCGTCCGTTAGCTAGATGAACAGCTTTCTCACTTGTAAAATTTGATCTCGTTAGAAGCCGTGAGGGCTAGTGACCGTAAGCCCTTGACAACAGAGGCCCCACAATGTGCGTTTTACTTTTGTGTACGGAAACAAATAATGCCCTTTATTGCGAACTAGTGACATTAATTTGAACCAGTAAGGCAAGGAAGATATGGAAAAAACAAAAAGGTAACTTCCATTTAACAATCAGTTTGTGTAATTATGGTCTCCGTATATTTTCGTTAAATTCCGTGAATTTCCGGAAATTTTCGGATGTTTCCGATTAGTATTTATATTACCTTGTACATCCCGCAGCAAACCGTGCTCCCCATAACATCAGAATACCTCCGAATATTGCCGCCGGTACGGTAACTCCTTTCGATGTTGCCATGGTGTCGGAAGCCACTGACGCCAAAGCGGCCCCTAAAACTGCTCCCCAGACATACACCACCTGGAATTAGTGAGCAATCACGTGACGTATTCAACTCCCTTTTGTACTTTGTACAAGGAAACAAAATTTAATAATATGTACAGAATACTAATCAGGTAACTCTGCACTTTCAAAAACTTGTACATGTATTTAGTGAAGTCTGGCCTTATTCAAAGGCTAAAGTAAACTAAAAATGCTCGTACTAGAGATATAAGTATCGTTTTATTACAAAATTCAATGTACTGGGTTACATATATCTAGCAAAATGAATGATCGTAGTATCTTTTCTCTAAGTTTAAACATCGCATTAACAGCCAAGGCCATCTGGCGAGATCTCCGCTTTAAATATCGGTTGATGAAGATCCAAAGTGTACATGGCTAGAATCAACGACCTTTAATAAGCCAGTTGAACACCTACCTTACATTTATCTGGATTCCAACTCACAGCTAGTGAGATGCTAGTGATAACAAGTCTGAGACCGTAATCACTCACCAAACAAATGAAAAATGGTCAAAGACACATGTTTTCTTGACAGAAAAACACTTGGAGTCCATTATTGATTTTCTACTCAATTTTGTTCGTGAAACTGGGACCAGTTCAACATTTACGTTACACATGGAATTTATCTAGTCCCAGGTGAATTAGAACTCAAAGCGGTCTGAGATGCCAGTGATAACAAGTCTGAGTCCATTCACCCACGGAAGCCCCTTTGATAATCATTAATGATTTGTATTGTTTTTACGATGTACGAGTACTTTGTACAAGGCTCTTATAAAAGTTCTGTTCTATTCTGTTCTGTTTCATAATATCACAGAAGTTAGCTGATAATACCTTGAATGAATCATAGGCTACCGGCATGTGACAATAGCAAAATAAATTTTCAAAAAAAAATTAAAAACAATTTTCACCATATATCTATTATAGAGTAAAGGTATAGAACTCCTGGGCCCAGAAATCACACCGGTTATGTTTATCAAGGTCCTGTTGTAACAATTCTGAACCGATTCTTAAAAGCCTGGTCTTATTCGACGCAGAAATAATTTCTCCTTAACCACCATCCCGTGGAATGAATTACTATTAAAGGAATAATGTACTACCTGCCACCAGTTAGCCAGACCGCATCTTTTCTTGGCTAAATAGGGAAATGCTTCTTGAAGTTTCCTAGTGACAACCCATTGTGAAACCATGGTAACGTACCCCGTAGACCCGCCCATCGTGTCATGTACCGTAAATACCAATGGTAACTGTAATACGCCTAATATTCCACCTGTAAGATAAAACATAATTAGGTCAAAGTCATCTTAGATTTTTCTTCTACAGTGTACAGTCATTCCTCTGTAGAGCAACACCCCTTGGGAGCTGCAAATATTGGCCGTTGTTTAGAGGTTGTTACTCTACAGAGGTAAGTTACATTGTATAATCCGGCTTAGTAAATATCAGATTAGGGAAATTTTGAAGGTGTTGTTATTGAGAGGTTGTTGCTCTATAGAGGGCCACTGTACAGTCAAACCTTCGAACAAATGCCACCTTTGGGAAAATTATAATGTGGCTTTTATTGACAGGTGGCCCTTATATGAAGGTTATTTGTTCTAATTAATCAATAACGCTTTTTGAAGTAAGGGCCTCTATTCATAGAGTATCCTTTATTTAGTGCACGTGGTCACTAACGCAGACGATAATAATTGTTGTTGTTTCATCGAATATGAGTAATAACCGAAGAACTATATTTTTCTGCGTATTTTACCGTTGCTAGGACAGTGAATAATTTCTACGCGCATTAATATCATCAATAAACATAAAACAGTTCTCAACGATAAATGACGATATGTTACGTCAATCAAGAAAATCAAGAATAAAAGCAGATCGATTTTTATAAAGAATGACGTTTTTTAAAAGAATGCATAACTATAAAACATTAAAATTTAATATTAAAATGCTATCAATATTCAGCGCGAGTAGTCATGGCAACAAGCGTTAAAATGTTTAATATCGAACTGTTAATAACTTTGAATTTCAGTCAGACCTGTGTTAGCGGACACCTCCGAATAAAAGACGACACTGTGAATAAATGAATTTTTTTTGAAGGCCGTCATTTATTAATTAGAACAAAATTACCTCCGAATAAGGGCCACCCTGTCAGTAAAGTCCACATAATGTCTACCCCAAGGGCGGTTTTTGTTCAAAGGTTTGAGTGTACTTTCGAATAACTCAAGTATCAATTATTAACTTTTGTATTCAAACAATGACGATTTAAGACCGGTTAGTTTTCCCTACTGGCATAAATCCACTGTTTCATGTCACGCGTCGATAAAATAGATAACAAACTCGCATTAAACACAGTCTATGAGCGTAATCAAAGTACTGAAAACGCTCATTAATGGAGCGCAATACTGAATAATAGATAGATTTTTTTTATAAAAAATGGAAAATCAGTCAACTCAGCAGGTTTTAGATTAAACTGGTTCCCGCCCCAGTTGCAGAGCAACAAAGGCTTTGTAGTTTGTTCAGACAGAGCCAACGGGAACCAGATTTAAATTAGTGTGATTTCTCTCGGTAAACTGGTTCCCGTTCCAAGTTCGCGGCACTGCATCATAGTCTTTGTACAGAAAGAGTCAACGGGAACCAGATTAGTTTCTAGACACGTTCAGACATCAAAGATTTATAACACGAGAGAATAGCAAACATGTCAAATCTATAATCAATGGTTTGATTGGTAGCAGACATCCGTTTTGAGCGCGTGACCGAATGACACAGGATAAGCAACTGCACGAACTTTACGATTTGCATTAAAATAATTCAATAGTATACATTCAACTGCAAAACTATGGCAGCATGTTTTTTGTTGATAAGAAATTAACAAGATTATTGTATCAAAACGTGTGTGTTAGCATAATATATTACGTATTTGTAGAGAAAAAACTCAGCTACTAATAGCTTAATTTGAATTAAATCTAAATATATTTCTTTGTAATGCATATCAGACTTTCTCCCTCACACCTGACGAATGCAAAGACGCAAGACGGACTTCATTGTTATATGCTATATTAGTTCGCTTTCAAGTTGATATTTTTCCTTGGAAATGGAAAATTAGTGTGCCTTCTCCAGAGCGGCCCTATCTTGTACAACAATCTACCTTCAACAACAACATGATTTATCCCATTGCATCATTTAACTATTAATATAACCTCTCTAGAGCAACAGCCTCTCAACTACAACAAAATATTGCTACTTCCAAAGGGTGTTGCTTTGGAGAGGTTGCACTGTACATACTTCTAGCATTTAACTTGTGAATAAGGGTCATTTAAAGGGAGATCCACTATGGCCCTTAAACAGAGTTTTCCCTTATTTAAATCAGTATATTACGACAACCTCATGTAAGCGGTCGGTTTTGTGGGGGTTGCACTGTATAATTGAGTACTTACCGGCTATGGATGGCCTCCAGGCCACAGCAGTGACAAAGTTATCGTACGGCGGCAGCTTCCGCTGAAACGAGAAAGTATAAAAATACGTAACATTCCTACGGACAATGTATCTTGTTGTTATATTTCCCAACAATTCGTAAAATAACACAATCATAACCGCAAAAAATCTGATAGTTTGAGTCATTAAACTATATCATTCATCGCCAGTATGTATGACACGGTCGAAATAATATTTATCATTCACCTTAAAGAATATCGTTGTCGTCTGCTCCGATTTGAATAGCGGGTGTCGGATATATTTAAATGATTTATGAATTCGTTATGACTAAACAATCTGAATGTCTTTAAAATATTTTTTTTATAATATGTACAGTACGACATCTCCAGAGCGGCCTTCTCTTGAGCAACAACCTTCCTTCAACAACAGCATGATTTTTCCCATTGCATGATTTAACTATTAATTTAACCTCTCTAGAGTGACAATCTATCAACAACAACATAAATTTGCTGCTCACAAAGGGTGTTGCTTTGGAAAGGTTGTACTGTATTTTTTATGTAAAACTTACGCCAATATTTTCAATGTCCTTTTCATAATCCCAGTAATATTCTAACAGAAATATTGCCACCAACAGCATGACAGACATAGGTAAGGCTATAACTATATACGGCCATTTCAATGTCTGGTTGACCCTATAATAGCAATAACAACACTGTCATCATCATTATCAAATTCATCATCATTATCATCATCATCAACAACATATAAAACATCATTAGCATCATCATCTTTATCATCAACACCATTATTATCGCCATCACCATCATCATTAACATCAACAATATCATCAGCAGTAGCATCAAAACCATCATTATCATCAACAACAACACCACTATCATCATCATTATCATCATCATAATCAAAGAAAGCAAAACGTTTATCAAATAGCATAAAACATCATTACAGTTCCGTTAAAAACACCATCGCACATTGACACAAAACCGTCAAAGATCGACATAATAAAAATCATTAAAAATGTCTTGAAGGGGATAAGAAAACAAACGAACGAACGAATCTGAAACATGTAATAATAAACGGGTTCTTGTACATACGTTTGGTTTTTAAACACTTTTCTAGGTTTTGTAAATCTTTCTATTAAGGGAGCGATCATTCCGTAAGACAAGGCTCCGACCAAACATCCAAGCAATGTGAAAACTGTTTAAAATAAAAACAAACATAATATATTAAACATGAAGTTATTTGTTGAATGTACTTGTGATTATTTTATTTATCTGTTGTTAAACGGCCCATACAATAGAGAAAAAGGGGAGATAAGATACAGGGGAACCAGAGATAAGATACAGGGGAACCAGAGATAAGATACAGGGGAACCAGGCATTTATATCCCTACTAGTTTCGAATATTTTTTCCTGATTCTTTATCGCGCCGGTGTAAAGCACCAATACACGCCACGCCCCCTTTCCCTGTGATTTTCGGTAGTTTAGGATGCGCACACTGAAAAGGCGTCCCTAAGAAATTCGAAAGGCGGAGCCTAGAATCGAACTCATGACGTTTGGTTTAGTAGTCAAGTGCGTTGTCACACAATAAGCAGCACAAATTACTTACTTGAATTTGGTACCCACGACCCGACTTGGGCAAGCACCATTCCTGGACACTAAAAAGAAAGAATTAATTATAAACGGAAGCCAAAGAAAGTAGAATTTGAAGGGCGATGCATGAGTTATAGTTACGAAGTTTAAAATCAATTATTATGCAACATTGTCCTGAAAAAAAATTCGGTCGTCCGTCACAAAAATATTACGGTTTTATTATGTTTCTAAACGACCGACAAACTCAAAGTACTTGACAATTATACTCACGGCTCCAGAAAGGGTCATTCCAGCCCCTAATATCGTGGCCCCGACTGCGCTCGTTACGATACCTTTGGAACCAAAGCACGCAATATATTCTATAATCGTTTCTTGGAAAATGGCTTTTGTTTGCGGAAGAACGGATAACACAGAAAATATAATTTGACCTGAAATAACGAAAAAAGTTGTTCCATAAGCGGACTAATTAAAACGCGGTTTACGAATAGAACTATTTACTGTGCGCATGAACTTCTTCAGACAGTTGTCAGGATACTGCAGTAAAGGAGTCTGTAATTTTCCGAATTATGTTCTCACGTGACCAAATAGAAAAAAACTTTAACAATCACGTGACTAAATAGCAGAACAAACAAAGTGAAATTCATCTTCAAGAGATAAACAAAAGTTACATTTCCTTTCATACATTTATATAATAATTATATCGATACAATGGATATAGAATATGCCAAGAATGTAAATAACATGTAATTAACCTACCTGAACAGACGGCGGAAAGAAACATTTTCAACATAATGAAGCTTTCAAAGACCATTTGATCTCGGATTGTCTTCGGTTCAAATACTGAAAATGAACGAAACATGACTTCAGATTAGGTAATACTATCTAATGTATTTATTCTTCTAATATGCCGATTACCTACTTTTCGGAATATGATTAATATATTTTAACACCGATTATCATATCGTATGCATCATAAATTGTCTTAGTTTTGCAATTGTTTCATTAAACAAAATTTGAAATAAGACCTCCCCCCCCCCCCGAAATAAAAGCAATTTCAACACTCCGAAATGCGAACGATTGCTTTTTATTTTCTACCAGATAATTCTGCCAAAATATCAGCGTGAAGACCGATTCAAATAAGTAGACATAGGTACATGTAGTAAACAGACGCTTTTTAAAGAACTTTGTTGTTCAGTGTTACCATTTGCTTAGCAGTAATTCGACAGGTGCAAAACGCAGACGTTTATCAAGGTAACTAGTTCATCCGAGTCCTCGGCGTTTGTCTAAAAAAAGGTGCGTATTTCTCAGATACGGAACCGTCCGAGTAGTAACGATTGCGAAGTTTCAAGGAGGTACGGAATCGGCCGAAGTGTTCCGAATGAAACCGCGACTTCCTAACACGTAACAAACTCATTCCTTTGGTATTTAATTCATCATTAATTTTATTACCAAAATTTCAATAAAAATTATTGCTGTGTCATTTTTGTAGCATCTTTCTATGAATAAATTAAAGCGACGTGACCTCATAATTCGGTCGCATTGACTACGCATGCGCAGACGATGTAAAACTCACGTAAGCGTCTAACGTACGGTGATTTATTATAGGTATTTATCCATTAAACCAACGAATTCTGATATCATTCATAATATATTTCCATTTTCTCATTCATGTTTACGTATCTTCAAATTAATGACTCGGAACGATTGTACTGGTTGAACGAAAACTAATTTTTCTTGTCTCATCCAGATAGTCAGATTTTCATGAGTTTTCGCGACCCATGTTCAACTGGAAACAACGGGTGAACTGAGTTCTAAGATGTTTTTTTGAAAAAACGATATACAGCGCAACCTCTACAAAGCAATACTGTTTGAGAGAAGCAAACATACGTTGTTATTAAGAGGTTGTTGCTTTAGAGAGGCTAAATTAATAGTTAAATGGTACAGTGGGAAAAATCATGCTGTTGTTGAAGGGAGGTTGTTGCTCAAGAGAGGGGCGCTCTGAAAAGATTGTACTGTTAGTGTCGGAAGTTTATCGTTGATCGAAAATTATAAGCCCGCGTTAATTTTCCACGTTGATTAAATCATACTATACAAAGATACCTCCGATTGTATCGTACGAATGTCACTCATGCGTAAACAGCATACATCAATGAAACAGAACTGTAGCAACAAGTAATTGATGTAATGATGATTCGATATGAAAGATTTAATTATATGTAAGTGTGCCAAAAATGGTATTAAAAGTGTCAAGGCAAAGTGTAATCGTACATCAGAATGTCGCCATTTTATAGAAGGAGGCTCGTGTTTCAGGGCGCATTAAAAACGAACGTAAAGATAAATAAATAAAAGATACAAAAGAAGAAAGATGCTAGAAAAAACATTGAGCAAAAAGCTAAAGATAATATTGGTGATTTTGAAGAAGATGTTGATGTTAATGATTATGATGATACTAATGACGATGAAGAGTATGATGGTGATGATAATGCTGGTTATAGTGAAACGGTAAATGACTCTAATGAGGTCGGTGCTAGACGTGATAGCGCTAATGATGGTGAAAAATGAAGATATGTAGTGATGGTTAGGATGTTTGGTGATGATGACGATAATAATTTAGTGATTACTGTATATCTGATGGTGTTGGCGATAATGATAATGATAATGCTGATGATGATGATGACGTTGGTGGTGTTGCTGTTGATGATGGCTGTGGTGTTGGTGATGAAGCTGTCGGTTAGGTTGCGATGGTAATAAAAATGGAATAAGAAATATGTTTTTTAAGATTTAAAAAAAAAAAATTAGAAATAGGACTCAGCTGGTTCCCAACTGACTCTTATAATAACATAGACCCCTCATTGCAGTGTCCAAACTAGAACGGGGAAACAGTTCAAAATAATAGCAAGCCTCACCTCGTCCTTTATGACAGCAAAATCCGAAAACCAGTCCAGCAGTGAGACAAACACAGACACGAAATAACAGCCACACTAAATGATGACTGGTATCAAAACAATCCTCACCATCTTGTTTACATTTATCTACCGCGTCTTCCATACCATCATATTTGTCTCTGACTATTTTCTTCTGATCATGTGGGACCTTTTGATCAAGTTTAAATTCGCTACTAGTATGTTCAAAATCCGCTTTAATGAAATAAATGCCACCTCTGCTCGTGGCTTTGTTTTCTGTCCGATTTTCATCGGTGTCCAGTGTTATATCACCAACGTTGACAAGAACGCTCTCATTCCCAACAGTGCTTTCACTGAAATTGTATTTATGTCCTTCTTTAACCTCGTTTTCAGCATCAGGCACCTCAGCGCCAACTCTGCAAACCTCCACAGCGTTTTTGGTCCAATCTTTCTCCATATTTTTAGCTTTTTCTTGATTTTTTTGAAATTTTTAAACTCTCAAAGTTTCAAGTTTTTCTACTTCCAGTCGTAATTGTCAAACGTTCAAAGATTCAGTTTTTATTCTTCTTGTTTATCCATTTTTTTAAACCACTGATTAAGTTTTCAACACTCAAAGTTTCAGGTTTTTCTTCCAAGTTCGCAATTTGTTTTTCAAAATCGTTCGTCTAAGTTATAAACCGTTTGCATTCCTTCGCTAAAATACAACAATTATAATAAATCTAATCGATCGAACAAAAAAATAAACATAGACAAAGATGATCTTTGTCGAATGTTTATATACACTCAAGGCCAGAGCTAACGCATCACTTTAATATAATTTGAGTATTCGTGGACGGAATTCGATCAAATTTGGAATAAGAATAAGTTAACACGTTCTACATACCTGGTAGAAATTTCTGATTAAATCTATCAACAAATAAATGAAAAACATAACAAATAAATTTATCACAGCGAAAGTAAAATTTACAAAATTTGCGCCATTACTTAATTTTGTGAATTTTCAAATGATTATAAAATTATAGTAAATTTCTATTAGGTTTTCGTAATGTGTTGAATTATTCTTATATAAATATTGACCATATCCCTTTTCTTTTCTTATACAACAAAACGGATCACATTTCATCCAATCATTATATGGAAAATAGTTTTTTTTCAATTTCTAACAAAAAAGTATTTCTGTTACCATGGCAACGCTTTAAAAAGTGGAGCTTTAAAACTCATGTTTTCTTAAAATACGATTAATAGTGAACATACAATGAGATTTTGGACAGAATTTGACACAGGGGCCATTTTTGGCCCTAAATGAACTTACCCCTTTGAACACATTACGTTGACAAATACTCAAATTATATTGCATGCACATTGTTTAAGGGAATGCGTTAGCTCCGGCATTGAGTATAATATTATTATATATCTTATAAATGTCTGGTAATTTACTGGCTTGGTCCTGATTAATAAATCAATATTGAGATATACACTCGGTTTGATAGGAGATAAAATAATGTTTATCATATCATATTGGCAGAGTGGCATAATGTACTTTTGTTTCAATAGAACCTAAGTTACACCCACAAAAAAAACCAGACCAGTCGGCCTTTTTTGTTCTTTATTTTTAGAGCAGACGCACTTGTCATGTGTTTTAAAAAGCAATCCCTTTAAATTACGTTAATAGCTATGTTGATATTTGAACTGTATGCACTAACACACATGGAGTTTGTTTTCGATCATTATAATATAGTTTTCGCGATAACAATGATTCACGATGCGTACTCTTGTAAAATGAAATTTTTAATTATTCGTTTCTGTGTTGGCACTCTCCCCTACATATTGATCAATCGATACGTAACACTGTTTCTTTAAAATGCAAATTGATTCGGTCTTTGGAAATTTCTCGCTGAGGCAGCAATTTGATTCATCATGAAATTAAAGTCCATCAAACTTCACTGCGATAATTGTTCATTGAAAGTGTCAAGTTATTATGAGTTTAAAATCAATAATATTGTCGGATCAAGCCAGATTTTTATCAGCAATAATCGATCGAATAATCATGACAACGTGACGCAATATAACTGGTGGCTTTGTCCGCTCTGAATTTTAAAATCTGTAGACGTGACGAGGTTCGAAATCGGAATGTTACCGGAACAAATGACAGGTTGAAAGTGTATATCTTGAATTGACTGTATTAATAAGTTTTAGTATCAGAGGCGGAGGACTTAAGACGGTTATTTCGAGGGCTTAGCGCAATACTGTCGTAACTTGTTCTTATTTCAATATGAGTTACGACACTGTTGCGTTTAACCCTCGATTTGAGTATTTTTCGTCATAAGAAAGCTACCGTCGCTACCGCTTCTTTTAGCTTTCTTATTTACGAAGATCACTCAAATATGCACTCTAACATGTACTAAGTGTTAATTACAGTATAAGACGGTTAAAGTAAACTCGCTAATATCGAACAATCCGGTATAGAGGAGGTATCATTTTCCTCTGACGAACACCTTGTTTCAACGTAACGGATATACATGTACACAGATAATGACTGGTTGTTTAGAGGTATAAAAAGGTCATTGGGAACAAATTTGTTGGCCGTTGGCTGTAGTATGGAGGTGACCGGTGGTGAGAGGCTCAATTATGTTGAAAATGCAGGGGGGGGGGGACTTTGAAGTGGCCGTTGTTGGGAGGTGGCCATTGTTGAGGGCTCACCATTGTTTGACAGGTGACCTTTGTTAAAAAAAGTGACCGTTGTTGAGAGCTGACCGTTTATGCAGATGTCACTGAGGCGAAATATGGATAGAATGAAGTTAATAGTTCGGTTCCCTGAGTGATTATTTCACCATAAATAGAGTGTTCTCCAGCATACAGTGTAAAAATCAGGTTGTAATATTCGTTTAAAAGAAACATACAGTTAAACCTGTGAACAAAGTCCACCCTAGGTAAAGACTAAATGTGGTATTTATAAACAAGCGGTCTGATTTCTGAGGTCATTTTATACTAAATAATCAAATGACGGTTGTTAAAAGAATTGACTTTATTCACAGGGTGCCCTTTATTCGGAGATGGCTGCTAACATAGGTATAAATGTAATTTCATATTACAATACCGCCTTTTCGTCTGAAAATATGCATTGAGTTAGGAAATACATATATATGTAATGGTTTGTGTCTAGAATGACTTTTATACATGAAATTAGAAACGCTAAGGGAAGCGAGCGTTAGTGTTTGCCACATTTTCCCATCGTACTCTTTATAAAAGTAGGTCAGACTATCTGCTGAAGAGCCCAGACAGTCGTCTTCATGTAATTAATCGGCACAAAATTCATTTAATCTCGGCAGCTGATTGGCTGAAAAAATAGGGCAAACACTAATTAAACGTATAATATTAACTTTAGGCTTAAGTTCACAAAAAAAGAGAAAATTTCTTCACGGTCACAAGACCTTAAATTTGAATTTAACTTCAGACCCTTTTTTGTGAAACCCTATGAGTCGTTTTAGGGGCCTCATTTGTCTCGGAGAAAAGGAGTTCGTCCGCTGTAACCAAATGAATTATATAGTGTCCCCTTTTATAGATAGGGTATATGGTGTCGTTGCTAAGTTACGCCGCTTAAAATATTTGCAGTATCAAATATCACCATGAAACTAGTCCATTTAGATAACTGATAGCTTTTAAAACTATTTACATAATAAAATGATAAAAAATGTTTATTGTACAATTCACAGCGTCATCTTTACTGTCTGATTTAGTCATTTGAAAAGTACGGTCAAACCTTGTGTTAGCGGCCACCTCCTACTAAAGGTCATTCTTTAACAAAACTATCAGTGATTATTTTGAACAAAATGACCTCCGAATAAAGGCCACACTGTGAATAAAGGCCATTCTTTTAAAACCAATCATTGCTGGATTAGAACAAAATGAACTACGAATAAAGACCACCTGTCAATTAAGGCCACAATTTGTCTTTCCTTCCCAAAACGTGGCATTTGTTCACAGGTTTGTCTGTAGTCTAGATCTACACAGGCAGACATGAATATAATTATAGTCCAAAACTGAAAAAACCGAGTTGCGAAATATTAAATCGCAGGTTTTGTATGTGGAGAAAGCTATATCTGACAAGAATGCTAAAAACATTTCAAAAAGTGTAAAATCACTTTGTTTTCATAACCTTACAGTGTTTTCTCAAAACAATTTTATAACACAAACTGTCTCCTGTAATTTAACAAACATGATTGTAACAAGAAATCAGAATAAAGCGTTTCCTATCATTTTATTCCACTGTTTAAGGAACCAAGCAGCGACATGAACCGCTCGTTTCCACAAAAGAATCTGAATAGTTATATATTTTACCTTGGAAAAGAGAGAAACCGTATGCCTGATTAAACATTAAAAATGTTTTTATTTTTTGGATGCTTAATTTCCGCGTTATCTCAGTTTCATTTATATAGTTGCTTATCAAAATGTATAGGTCGCTTCCAATATCAGTTATTTTAATTTAGGTACTTGGGTATGATTCTTATCACCTACATACAATTATTTTGGCAATAATAGGGCTGTCTGGTATAGATCTATACACTTTAACACTGTCTCATGCCAATAATTTATTATATAAATTTGTTACATATTATTTTTGTTTTACCAGCCGGCTCGGTTAGCTCAGTGGTTAAGGCGTTGGTCTACAGATCAAGAGGTTTTGAGTTCGAACCCCAGGCGAGACTAAATCTGTCCGTGATAAATTTGACTAAAAATATTACATTCCATGATAAATTACCCTCCACCTCTGAATTATGTGGGGTAGTTTGGCATTAATGTGCGGATAGAATGTGGTCAGTACTGGTTAAGGCCTAAATGAAGTCCAGGGAAGCTGGTAAGGGCAAATACTTAGTAACTGAAATAATATTGAAAATGGCGTTAAATCCGATGCAGTTTTGTATTACCTATAAATCCGGCAATTGATTCTAGCTAAAATGCAAATGTAAAGGTAATTGCTTTACTTACTGATAATAAACAGCGCACGAGAAATATTCTCTACGAACCGTTCCATTGCACATGTATGAGATAAACCGAAAGTGGTAGAGTTGTATTTTTTCAGTATAATTTGATCTTAAGACATATGACGAGGTTTTCAACACAAATTGTTTTATCACACGCAAAATTAAATCCTTCTGTTCACACTTATATCTTAATATTACACCAATGATCGAAATGCCTGTCACAAAATCTGAAAGAATACACTTCCAGAACAAAAACACGTCCAGATGGTACGGACTTATCACGATACGGTTGCGAACGAAACTTTATCCACAACTTAAATATAACGATACGTTCGACATCACACGAAAGCTGAAACTATTCTTAAATCCAAACCATGGCTTGTTAAACACTATAGATTCACGCATTCTATAAATATCCGGAATCTACCGGAACTGCACAAGATAAGACGGACTTTATCTACACATTCACGTGAAATTAACTGTTTTTTATCCGAAACTTGTTACATACCCGGCGCTGTACATGGTTATGACAGAATATATCCGAAATATTTTAAATGGCTGTAATTTTAGATCAAAGACGACGAGGCGATGTTGCATGGCATATTATTATCCGAATACAATAAACGATCGTTTGGAGAATCGTTTAAATCATACAATAATTTTCAGTCAAGCTACAAATTTGATTAATTTATAAAATTTTACATAATATTACATTCTTGTGATGGAAAGTTTCATTTACGCGTTCTTTTTTCTCAGATGAAGTTATATAGGTTCATTTTCACTTTAAACTTGAATATATACATAATCTAGAAATTTAGAAAAAAAATTGGTTTGTGCAAAGTTCCGACCATCCTTATTTTTTGTATGCCACTCACAACTCATACAAAGTCATACATTTACACACATTTGACTTAAATACACAAACAAATTATTTTCAAAACACAGAAAGACTATAATAATAATAATATATTGACTGGCATTTTTTTTTAGGGTTGGTAACGGGCAAAAAAAATAAGTAAAGCCCTTAACAAGACTGTCTTACGGGTGAAGGGTTGCGAAATGCTGAAAATGGGTTAAATAATCTAAAAAAAAAAAAAAAAAAAAAAATTCAAGAAAAGTTCAAATTTGTTTATTATTTTTCAACAAATATAATTTTCAGCTTATGTGTGTATTCTTAAAATTGGTGAAACTTACTTTTTATTACGAAATTTAATGTGTAACGTCCGCTTAAATCGATTATGTAAAAATCTAGCCGCATCGTACTTTTTTCTTTTTAAATGTATAAGTTATTATTTTAAATGCTAGTTTTACTTGCCTGGTACTTATCTAAAAAAAAAAAAAAAAAAAAAAATTCAAGAAAAGTTCAAATTTGTTTATTATTTTTCAACAAATATAATTTTCAGCTTATGTGTGTATTCTTAAAATTTGTGAAACTTACTTTTTATTACGAAATTTAATGTGTAACGTCCGCTTAAATCGATCGATTATGTAAAAATCTAGCCGCATCGTATTTTTTCTTTTTAAATGTATAAGTTATTATTTTAAATGCTAGTTTTACTTGCCTGGTACATGAGGTTAAAGACAGCCATGAAAAAAGATATTCACTTAAAAAACGAGTCACTAGGCTCAAAATATGTATTTTAGACTTAAAAAAATATTTTGTCGAATGCAACAAAATTTAAACGTTAATTAATTAATTCATTTATTTGTGTTTAACGCCGTTTTTTCAACAATTTTTCAGTTATATACGGCGGCCAGTTCACTTAACCAGTTTTCCTGGACTGTATTCTAACCAGTACTAACTTACCCTTCCATTAAGCACAGGCAACTTCTCTGCTATATTAATCAATATGAAATATTTTTGGGGTAAAAAAGCGTAGAAAGATTACTATAAATATAATATAAGTATTTTTTTAACAGCTACAAATTAAATTTATAATTTATCTAATTTTAAAATAAATTAAAAAATAATAAATTTGTCTTGTCCTACTTAAAATATACGAATGAATTTTATGTGAAATTTATGTATAAATCCATACTTGAAATAGGCTAATATCCGTACAAAAACTAAAAATTAAGGAAAAATTATTTTTCACCGAGAGACGGTTGCACAATGTCGTCCTAAAATCTATTCTGAACACATAGTTACAAAAACGTATGTTAAATATAACACAACTTTGTTGATATAATTATATAAGAAAAATAAATGAAAACAAAATAGAAGAAAAGGTGGGTCACGTGATAATGGTAAAAGTTATAACAAATATGTGTCATTTGTTGTATTCACAGATTTTCGACTTAATTTGTTCAATAGATACACTTAAATTTATAACAACATAATTCGTTTTATTTTCATTCGAAATATAATGTTATCACGCAAAAATAAATATTGACATCTATTTTATGAATTTTCGAGCTTAATACCATAAGCCGTAAAATATATATATAATCAAAATCATTTCCGGATGTCGCACCTAATTAATAAGATTAAATAAAATCATTATACAAAAAAGAAATTATATTTTTCTAATTAATTCATTCATTAATTAATTCATTAATTAATTAGCTACTCATTAAAAGCATCTCGTGACTACTTGAATTAAATAGAATATTTTAGAATTTATTGTTTTCCAAGAAATTAAGATATATTGATAACAATACACTCGTACGTTCGAATAAAAATTCGTTGAGGAAAATAAATGATTATTTTACGTAGGTGTTGCTTAGCAACTTAATTCCTCGTACGTCTTCGAATTCGCGGTAGGCTTTAAAGGCATTACAGAAAACTATAATTAAATAAAAAGTTCTTACCAGCTTGCGAGACTTTCTACTTACATTCACTGATATAAGAGTAGTACATGTAATTCTTACTGTTCGCTCTTTTTAAACAGGCTAAATTTACAAAAAGATAATTATATTTGCAATTATGGAGTACTAAAATCAATGCGCATGCGTAAATTGCGCAGTATTTCCGGTGAAAATATGGGGTCATTTTCCCAAGCTCCCGTGATAATAACAAACTATGACTATTCAAATTTGAATTCCTGCCACTTAAAATTACGTAATAGTTAAAGGTCTTTAATTTTCTTTCTTCCCAAATCTGCATAATAAGTGTAAACTGAAAAATGGCGATTATTTTCGACAGTTTGTAATTTTCGCTGAGTCACGTTGAGATCTACGACTACTGACAGATACAATAAATTAACATAAGGCTCATTGGCCCCTTATTAAACAACAATTAAGGACCAAACAAATGGATAATAATCTTCTCCAGTTTCTAGTTTTAAATATTTTTAGACGGATCGTATAACCCGTGAGAGAGACGAGTTCATTCGTTTTGAAATAAATCTATTTTTAGACACAGTAATGAATTTGGATGACTCCGTGCTTTTAGCTAAATTATAAGTCTTAATTTATTTAGTTCCTTCACATCCAAATGAGTGGTTTATTTCTCGAGTTTAAACCAAAATAAGGCTTCCTTCTGCATCTTTTGAAACATCAATCGGCGGCTAAAAAATTCAAGACTTGCCGGTCGCTTGCAACCAGCAAATTTCATCGGACTAGCTAAAACTAGTAAAATGAACATTGCATATGTCCACTGTAAAGCTTAGTTTGTAAATGATATAGAAAACTAAAATTATTTCCATTTACAAAACATAAATATTATTGCTTCGATTTATAAGATGCCACTACAGTGCATCCTCTTCAAAGCAGCTCCCTTTGGGAGAAGCACACATGTGTAGCTGTTGAGAGGTTATTTCTCTAGAGATGTTAAATTAACAGTAAAAAACAGCTATTAGGAAAGTCCCATTGTTGTTGAAGGGCGATTGTAAAGGATTTTATTTCAAGATCAGTGCTTTCTTCTCATTTCCAAACTCAATCGGACCTCTTCTGCTTTTGTTTAAAGAAAAGCGTATTTCTCAGTTACGGAAATGTCATTGTTCCCAGCATTGTCCGAAAACGTTTCACACGCCGGACAAAGAGATTATGTCACTCATCAGGAGCTCTCAGAAACCACCTCTATGTGACATCTGAAACACTTGTGGGTATATAATCACGTGACGTTTTATTGCAGTTTTATTGCCTGCAAAGCCACATGCTATCATCAATTTTGAAAACAGGAAATAAAATAAATGTTTCATAATAATTATCGCTATATCAAGTAGCGCCTCGCTTTGAAGTTGATACTTCTGTCCTACCACGAAAATGCTGCATCATTATCCAGATGTATATAAGAAGGAAGGAATTCGCCTCGTCACCGTACCAACATAAGCTTTTTGACGAGATCAGCAGAAACACTTTATTCATTGCCAAGTGTTAAGCATTTGAGTGCCAAAAAAATGGCGAAATAGCCTGATAAGATAATCATACGAATCCCTCTTTATCTTGGTGCGAAACGGCAAATGAACCGAAGATGGCTGTTCTAGTTACTATAAGAATAGCCATGAAAAGAGTAAAATGCTATTGGCTATGTAAATGTATTGTCCTTTAACGCCGGAAGTTGGCAAAACTAGAGTGATCACAAAAAAGGATCACATATATACTCAGCAAAAAAAAGAAAGTTTACATTATTCATGTATTGATATTTCAATGCCCATTAAAGAAATACCCAAGGACAGACATCGTGACATTTTAACTGTCCATCCCGTTGAAGAATTCCAGGGAAGACAACTTAGAATTACTGAACGGAAAGGGTGATAACTGATTTTTTTTAAAACAGCATTATGGGTATGCAGTTTGAATCTCAAATTACCTCCCTTTGAATTAAAATAAGAGCATACATGTATTTACTATTGCATTTTTGGTCAACTGTTTTCATAAACTGTTAATTTCTTGAACGAACTATGTCGGCTGCAGTCCACTGCATATCATACCACTAATTTAATCAATGCAGGGGAACTTTAGGTGAATACACAGTCATCTAAAGTCAGTGCGTCAATGGAAATCTTAGTTAAAATAAGTTTCTTTTTTTGTTGAGTATATAATTATATCAGTTGCATGTTTGAATCAATGAACTTGACTGACAATGCATGAAAGTCCCTAGAAAAAAGGTTCTGAAATGTCTGCACGCTTTTCAGTCTTGCCGCGCCACCTGGTGGATTACAGTTCAAACTATTCTATATACAACGTACAGGTGCTGATGATACAAGATGTTGCTGTCCATGTCGGCAAAGCTGTAAAATGGAAATCCTCCATCGAGATACAATACGTCACTTACTGATGAAATTCCTTTCTGGTACCAGTGTATGTTTCGAGCTTTTCATAAAATCGTTCAAAACGAAACTGAAGACCTTGGAACACGATGCACGATGATTGAAAATCAACCAAGATCACAAAACTGACAATGATGCAAATGCTGATGATGTTTTTGTTGATTGTGTTAATGATATAAGCGAAGAACATGGTGGTGATAAACAAAATGATGGAGACTTATAAGAGAATTATGATGATGTTGTTGGTGATGATGTTGATGATGCTGATGATGATTTGGTGTTGGTGACATAGATGTTGTGGACGATGATGTCGATGAATCGAATCAAGAAAGAGCAACTAAAATGCATTCAACACATTGTATAATTGTTTGTTTTTTAGAAAGGGGAGAAAAGTTTCAAAATTATAACATACCTCGTCCTTTAACGAACATAATTCCAAACACAACCCCACAGAGGGCACTTATCGTGAGTTTTAGAATGTCCCAGCCCATGGATTTACTCGTGCAACACGTGTCATCCACATCGTGTTTATCAATAGTTAATTTCGTACAACTATCGTGTGACGACAACGATGGAGATTTACTGATGTCGGACACTTTATTAGTCATAATCCTTGGGTCTTTTTCTGACGTCAGACTTGGCAAAACAGCGTGACCATTGACGTCACTCACTTTGTTTCCGGATAAAGCAGAAGGATCCGCCATATTTGTTTCTTGTTCTCTATCGAGTGTACGAGCACCACGTGATCTTACTTGCATCTAAAAATAGAACAATATACATAAAGAGTCGTAGATACGCATGCGCGAGATGCGTAACATGTTGTTCCTTTTGCAATATAAATACATTTAGATAACGTAGAAATTTTCTTTGTAATTCAAACATCATTATTTATGAACTTTAAATTGGTCAACGGGCGACTCATGATTTACAGTCATTCAAATCTAACGATCGTATAATGTTAACATATGAATGCAATTTTCGGAGTTGTATTTTTTTCAAAATCACAAACATTTTAAACGTAATAAATATCAAAGTATAATATTATATATAAAATTATATAATAAATTCTCTTGTTTGCTTAATCAAAACGACATAAAATTAATATAGTCCAAGGATTTCTTGTAAACCGATGTATTTATAAAAAAAATCATTGAGTCATAGGCTCAATGTTTTAAATAATCGCATTTGATCGAAGTAAGAAAGTCACAATATATTTTTAATATATGACATATAGTTTCAGCTATAAGTTACAAACTCAAGATTCCAAAATTAAAACCTACCCATCTCAGCTTTATTAAACCGTTATCATATGAATATGAACCATTAGTATAATTTTTAAATGCAACTGTCGAACTAATTCCCGATCCATGTTTCAATGCAAGTCTATGTAAGTTCAGATTCCATGAGTACTTTTAGTTCTTTGATTTCTCTCCGCCTTCGTTTGATTAGTTCACAGTTTATAACCAATCTGTAGTGAATTGTGTGGATAAATGACAGTTATTTTATTCCCTTTAAGACAGTACTAATCGAACTACATAAATCGTACATCAAGTGACACCATTCCAGTAACACTGTCAACGTATTAACCTGATCATGTTGTTTTAAGTTTGCAATAAAAAAACGACAGACTAATTGCCAATACGACAATCTAATGACATTTGTTAATGAAACTTCGTCAATTATTCAACGTGTTGAAAATCTATTATTTAGATCGCGTAGTAAAGCAGTCACTTTAATGTCAACTTAATGGGATTTCCAGACGGCATTCTCTATAAACCGGAAGTCACGTGTTGTAAAAATTCAAGTTCCATTAATTTACCGAATATATACTTCCCGAAATCGGAATATTGACGAATATGGTGCAGGATTTTGTTCATTCTTTTGTTCTTGCAAATCTTGAGCGAATACAATGTATGATTATCATTGATGTAGCAGTTCGCGCATGCGTACTTTCAGTACTGTATGTAGCCTGTGCTTATTATGATTCAAGGTTTAAAACAACCAATCAGATGTTTGAGGTCAAAGACTGGTATATTAATGCATTCATTTGATTGGTCTATTCAAATGATACACTCAAAACGAACCAATCAAAATATTTAATCTATAGAGCATGACCTAATTTAGCATAAAAACATATAATATGGCGTTTATTAACATTTAAGGAATTATTGACTTTGTTAAGGGTGATCACTCGTGAGCCTTTGTTATACAAAGCAGTCTAGCTAAATGTCGTAAAATTTCAAGTTGAAATTATTGTATTTTTTATCATCAAATGCAGTCAACAATGTAATTTAAATGCATAAATAATTTCAAAGTGGCATTTTCTTCATCGCGAATTTTTACTGCTTTTACGACATCCGACCAGATTACGGCAGTCAATTCAGTTCTTGTTATATATACAACAACATTATGCCGTTAAGTATTTATCAGTTAAAGGTTGTTTAATTTTGTATGAATACATTTATATAACCTGATTTGCAAATATATTGTTTCATCAAAGTTCTTAAAAAATGTAAAAACATTGTTTATTTCTTTTTAATATTTATATTAAATTAGTTACTGTTGTAAAACGGTGGGTGGGGTAAGTTTTCATCAATTTTAGCATTATGAACACATATCCGTTGAACAATTTTCATCCAAATTTCATACAGGTCCATCAAATATTGTTTCTGATTATGCATATGTGGTTATTTATGCAACATGCAGTGGTTTTGCCTTGAAAGAGGTCATTTACTAAGAAATATCCAGTTTTTGCTGAAAAGAAAAGCTAAGAGAACTAACATTTCACATGATAACTTTCTTATATGAACATGGACATGTATTTTTCATGTCATATTTTTGAATGGTGTTTAACCTACTTCAGCATAATCAATGTCATTCAAAATCCTTGTTACTCCTTCAATATGTTAAAAATGTATAAACTTTATCCATAACCCCTTATTTTTTAGCCATTTTATAGATTTTAATTTGGTAAAGAACACAGTGTTTGAAATAGTACACAGTCAAGAAATTGGCATAAAGTGGACATTTAATGCTTTACGTTTCTTCTACATTCAGGCTGTGATACAACCAGTACATTTTTAAAGTGATTTGGTTAATATTTACTGAAATATTTGGTTATTTATCTAGCCACACCCCTTTTTCAAAACCATTATTAGGAAAATAACCGATTTTGGGTATATCGCTAAAAAGTAATTTTACGAAAAAAGTTAAATCATGGACATATACTTTTTACACTGAAAACTGAATGACAACATGTTATTCTTCAAAAGTAAATAAGAATCGAAACATCCTTGTTACAATGAAATTGTTCGATCTCACCAGTGATCACCCTTAAAAATTACCTAAAATGAGCTTACAGTACTTTGATACTTATTATCACGTGATCATAACAAATAATCGCGAAAAGTGATAACAACAAGGGGACGCTGTTTTTTCCCTCAAAAATCTCTATGCACCAACAGGCATGAGTTCAATTCAAGATTTGTTCCGAATATTAATTTCCCCTATTTTCCCTATTCTGAATAATTTCGTGTATACTTTGACTGTTAGATGTATAAACATGCTTTCAATCCGGAATTGGCGGCAACTATCAAATACAGGCCACCATGTAGACAATAATATCACGCCTGATCGCAAAATAGCTAATAGGACATACACAATAATGAATAAATTACCAAGGCCACCGTGTGAATAACGGTCACTATATATAGTAAATAGTGTATTGATATAAAACATATAATCTTCTGTCACTTTGATGACCCGTACACATAACGTACGTGGGACACTGCTGTGTCAAATCACATGGACAGGCCAGGACGTATTGACATGAACGCGCAACATGTACATGTACATGTTTTATGCACAGAAAAATATCGCCATGTTTTCAGGACAATATTATATAGAAATACAGTGTAACCTCCATGAACGGTCACTACCGTACAACAGCCATGCATATCCCAGTTGACGCTTGACTCTATTTTTTACTCTTTCAACAACAGCCACCTCCCTGTTACAGCCAGTATGCTAGCAACCCAAATTGACGCTTGACTCTATTTTTTACTCTCTCAACACCAGTCACCTCCTTACAGCAGCCATCCCATTGGTTGTTATAGGGAGGTAACTGTGTACAGGAGGTTGCAAGTACATTATCTAGCGTTTACTTCAAGGGTCCATGAAAAAAACCCGAAAAGCACCCAAAAAATAAAACCACATTTGGTTAAGTGAACCTGCTGCCGTATATAACTGAAAAATTGTCGAAAACCGGAACTAAACTCACTGCATTGACTCCCCTAATAAATATCGCAATATCTTTTTTACAGCCAAAAACATCAATGAATACATTTTGTGCATCAATAGAAAAAAAAGTTTTTGTACATTATATTAATTGCATTAGGATTACATATGTTACAATACATATACATAGGCATTAAATTTTCGATAATTCGTGCAAAAAAAAGAACTATAAAAATCACTCACATTGATCGTAAATTCCAATTTTTCTATAAATAATGTTAAGCACGTTGAAATACGGACGCATTATCCAAACCAAACGTTAATTTATTACACACAATGAATACACTAACAGTAACGATCGTATGATAAAAATTTCGACCTAAACACGAAATTAATACCATTATGCGTAAAACAAACAGATAGACATAAATAATGCAAAGTCATGGCGAGCTAAAACTTGAGATAAAAACTCTATCAATAAAACCGAGTTATCAAATCGGGAGTGACGTCCACTATACTATATTTATCATTTTTGTACACACAATAAATCAAGCGTAAAATAATATTTTTTTCTGGTCATCCGGCCTACACTAATTCTCGGCCGGCGACCCTAGACTTTATTATTATCTGACCAGAGGAACAGAACCTTTTAAACCTTTCTCGCGGCTTCAAGAATGATAATAATAATAAAATATTCCTGCCTATAATACCTACCCTATTTTAGGTATGACAAAATAAAAATATAATATATTTGCATAATTATGTTTGTAACTAGGCGCATGCATGTATACATTCCTTTAATAAAATTCTGTTCTGTTCTGTTCTGTCCCTATTTCAAATGAGAATGTAACCAGAAACAAACAATGGTTATGCCTAATTTACACAAAAGTAAGTCACCAGTGTGATATGTTTTGGATGATAACTACAGTAAACTGCTGACATTTATAGTCTCGTGTGTAACCGTTGTTCGATACGTCACGTTTTAATACAGCGCAACCGTGCATAGACGACACTTCTATGTAGGGATTAGCTCATTATTCATGATTTTAGCTTTTCTTTAACAGATGTGAATGACTGTCAATGTTTACATTGTGTGGATAGTCAGTCAGTCAGTCAGCCAGCCAGCCAGCCAGCCAGCCAACCAGTCAATCAATCAATCAATCAATAGGGTAGGTTAATCAATCAATCATTTATTTAATCAATTATTCATGGCTCACGTTGACCACGAATCCGTCTTTCGTAGATACTGACAAATAACTTTGACACCAGAGTTTAAATCATTACATGAAATCTTACACCACATTAAATTTAATCTGTAGATTCATTGGAGTGGAAGTAAAGTAATTTGAAAACGTGACTTAAAACGATTACAATATGTAGTGGCGTAATTGAGGAGCGCGAAGTGTGGTTGTCACTAAATATCGGTATGTACGTCCCATGACCTTTACGGTACGGTCAACAAATATTGACTTACTTGTTAAAAGCGCTTAAATCGGTCGAACTTATTTCGCTTCGTCATTGTGTGAATTTACGACTATTGAGGGCGGCGTTATGACATTTAGTTTAATGTTAACTAGATACATGTATGTTGATTATTAACATAAAACTCAAATTTCCGTGTCGATTGTAATACTTTTGAAGTATTCTGAAGTATTTATTTAACGTTCAATCAATGTTAATTACACATACATTGAAATGAATCTGTCATTTAATAACTAAGTGGATGCATCCGCGTGAAACTTATACCGTAAGTTTGATAAACTTGAATGAATTTACGTATATATTCAACTTATGCTACTTGACTTAAATACATCTACAATTAAGCCTCGATTCCCGACCACTTCATTATTGCATGTACAGTAAAACCCCGATTATCCGAAGTCGTCGGGACTGAAAAATTACTTCGGATAATTCGGGGTTTCGGATAATCCAGGGTAAGGGAAATCTAGACAATTGTATGAAAATATATATATATATATATATATGGCGTACACGTATAGATATAATAACAACAATGTTAATGCGTTATATTTCATAATTTATTTACTAATATATAGAGGGAAATTCTGGACCGAAATTTCATTTCGGATAAGACCAGGGCCCGTATTTAATATACATCTTAAGATTGTTTTTAACTTATTATATATAATAAGTCGAATTTTTTACTTAAGTCAAATTTTTTTTTCATGGTAAACGTTTGTAAACCAGTCATCAAAAGTGTGAAAATGTATTATCATTTTCATAATTGACATCTTTAGAACAAAGATAAAATCATATTATTGTGATTTCCTCCTTTATATTAGTACAAAAGAGTTAGGGAAATAGTCGAATTTAAGTAAAAATATAACTTAAGTTAAAAAAATAATTAAGATGTTTATTGAATACCGGCCCAGGTATTCGGATAATCAGAGTTCGGATAATCGAGGTTTTACTGTATTTTGTTTCTTTATCTGTTGTTTACCGGCCCTGTCGACATATATGATCATTTCAGAGTCACTCTGGTGAGAGGGGAGATAAGATACAGGGGAACCAGGCATTCATATCCCTACTCTTTTCAAACAGTTTTTTTGCTGGTTCCTTGTCTTGCCCGGCGTAACCTGGTTCCTTTTCTTGTAGTTTTTCTAAACACAGTTCTTGGTTCAGCAGTTGGGGATGGGAGCACTGAAAAAGGGTCACTGAGAAATTCGAAGGCCGGAGCCTAGAATTGAGCCTACAATCTTCATTATTAAGAGCATCTTATTTCAAAGAACATTTTCGGACTGTTTTGTAACATCCCTCAGTAGCTTCAATCTTACAATGAAATAACTACTGATTTTTTTTGGTATTTTCATCGTACTCAAATTTAAACTGCTGCATATTTCTTCACCGAATCGCCAAAAGTATGAATTGGAAAATTCATGATTTGATGTCCTTTTTACACAGTTGGTCGTATACACAGTAACCCCTTTGAAATAGTTTTTTTATTCCATGAACAACCCATGAAGTGTGAAAGAAAAGTTCATGATTTCATGAATTATTTTCGATGGGTCTACAGTACTGCATGACTAAATTTGCACCGCTTGCACAAAAAAATGAGACAAATACATTGATATTGGAATAAACAAATCTTCAACATTTTGTAAACAAACAATCAGTCAGTTTTGCATTTTGTTCTAAAACGTCAATTGAAAATACTCCACAATACATCTATAATACAGAATCTATAGATCAATGCTTTCGGTGCGGAATTTCAAAGACACGTTGGGTGTGTCGACAATTTTGTTATTTATTCATTAATAGGACAATAGCAATCGTGGCGAATGCACTTATAGATCGCATTTCGTTTAATAATTCATTCAAGTGATTTTTTCCCTCTTTTATTGAAGATCGCAGAATTCATAGTGGAAATTGCACTTCAAATAGAAGAGTAACCGAATAAGTCCGAACTCTTGAGAACTTAAGTCCAGATGTTTTGCACTGAAAGTCCAGAAAAAATCTCTCCGGGGACTAGTAAATTTGAAAATTGAGACCGTACCGGAACTGAGGACGGGCGGACATGATCTTTAACACCAACTATTCTTAATTTTAGTTTAAAGGAACGGTATTGTGGTCAGAACTTTTATAGATTTCACTTCAAAGACATTGCCATAAAACTATGGCCGATATATTAAGTCTTGTTTTCAAAATAATATCGAATTTACCGCTCAAGTACGCAGGTAATTATAAACCTATAGTTTCTTTTATCTTGAAAAGATTTAAATTGAAGTACAATTTTGTTTCTTTGTTTCCACAAAAAGTCGGATATCTTATAGAAAATAACGTACATTTTATAATTTGAAAGACCGTATCGTAAAACCGCCCGTACGTCTAAATTTAAAGCACTAAAAAGTCTTACTAAAATAGCAATTGAAATTAAAAAACCTGTTATAAGTTTTGTTGTAAGCGATGAAAATTATAATGACGTCGACGACAATGATGATAATAATGTTGATGATGATATTGGTGATGATAATGCTGTTGGTGATTGTGATGGTGTTGATAATGATGATGATGACGAAGTTTGTATTGATAATGATGGTGTTAGTAATGATAATGATAAAGTAGATGATGATGATGATTATAATGGTGTTAGTGGTGACGGTGATAATGCTAATGATGATGGTGCAGACAACGACTCTCAGAAACTATAATTGTTTACACTTACATGGCGGATTAATCCACAAGATCTCTTGAACCACAAATTCCTTATTTACAATCACACGCAACATAACAGCTAAACACAAAATCAAATAAAAATAGTCCGAATTATTGCGCATAACCAAATTCCACAGTTGTAGTTTTAGACCAAAACATAGGCCAAACGTATGTATGAATTTCTAGGATAAGTTGGTATATGAATGAAGATGAGTTATGAGCCGCGGTTCATTATATCTAGTTTAATATCCCTGTAGAAATTGGAAACCGTTCAATGCTTAACGTTTGAATTCGCAAGTATCTTTTTTTTCCTAGAAAAAAATCTGATATCAATCGGAGAGCGAGATTACGAATATTCCGCGAAACTATTCCGTCTTAGACGAAATTAAAACACACGCGCGCTTACAATCTCAGCTCGATATAATAGTAATATACGGATTTAAAAGATCGTACATTTGAAATAAAGTCGATTACAAATAACAATACTCACTTAATAATAACTAGTACACATTCGTTCTTAATTATTCGCTATGATTCGTTATGTAGAGTTGTATGGTTTTAAAAACGTGATTTAGCGTTTAAATCGTTAACAACCACTCGAAGTCCCGCCCAGTGGAATCGCGAACTACACACCTATAAAACTCATTAATTTGCACACTCACGTTCACGCTTAGTGAATGTGAAGGACGATTGTAGACGTTTCTACCCCCAGAACTCAATTCCGCAGTATCATTTTTTTTCGGCACACTAAATCATTTTTTTTTATCGTAAGACTTGGATATCAAACAATATCATGACAAGTATTATTATGATATAGATGAATTTACAATATACAAAATGTAACTGTTATCTATTTTAAACAATTAGTTTTAGTCAGCGATTGAGCAATAATGACAAGTCACGTTCACATGATTAGGTTGTAGTATTATACAGCGGTGGTGCAGAAGTAGACGTAGGGGTTTGTTGTATTAGAGAGGGGCGGTGCAGAAGTAGACGTAGGGGTTTGTTGTGTTAGAGAGGGGCGGTGCAGAAGTAAAGGTGGATTTGTTGTGTAAGAGAGGGACGGTGCAGAAGTAGACGGTGGATTTGTTCTGTTAGAGAGGGGCGGTGCAGAAGTAGACGTAGGGGTTTGTTGTGTTAGAGAGGGGCGGTGCAGAAGTAGACGTAGGGGTTTGTTGTGTAAGAGAGGGGCGGTGCAGAAGTAGACGTAGGGGTTTGTTGTGTTAGAGAGGGGCGGTGCAGAAGTAGACGTAGGGGTGTGTTGTGTTAGAGAGGGGCGGTTCAGAAGTAGACGTAGGGGTTTGTTGCGTTAGAGAGGGGCGGTGCAGAAGTAGACGTATGGGTTTGTTGTGTTAGAGAGGGGCGGTGCAGAAGTAGACGTAGGGGTTTAGTGTGTTAGAGAGGGGCGGTTCAGAAGTAGACGTAGGGGTTTGTTGTGTTAGAGAGGGGCGGTGCAGAAGTAGACGGTGTATTTGTTGTGTAAGAGAGGGACGGTGCAGAAGTAGACGGTGGATTTGTTCTGTTAGAGAGGGGCGGTGCAGAAGTAGACGTAGGGGTTTGTTGTGTTAGAGAGGGGCGGTGCAGAAGTAGACATAGGGGTTTGTTGTGTAAGAGAGGGGCGGTGCAGAAGTAGACGTAGGGGTTTGTTGTGTTAGAGAGGGGCGGTGCAGAAGTAGACGTAGGGGTGTGTTGTGTTAGAGAGGGGCGGTTCAGAAGTAGACGTAGAGAGGGGCGGTGCAGAAGTAGACGTATGGGTTTGTTGTGTTAGAGAGGGGCGGTGCAGAAGTAGACGTAGGGGTTTAGTGTGTTAGAGAGGGGCGGTTCAGAAGTAGACGTATGGGTTTGTTGTGTTAGAGAGGGGCGGTGCAGAAGTAGACGTAGGGGTTTGTTGTGTAAGAGAGGGGCGGTGCAGAAGTAGACGGTGGATTTGTTGTGTAAGAGAGGGGCGGTGCAGAAGTAGACGGTGGATTGTTGTGTTAGAGAGGGGCGGTTCAGAAGGAGACGGTGGGATTGTTGTGTTAGAGAGGGGCGGTGGAGAAGTAGACGGTTAGGGGTTGTTATGTTTGAGAGGGACGATGCAGAAGTAGACGGTGGTATTGTAGTGAAAGTTGGGAGAGGTGCTGAGGAGACGAATGAAGGGGAAATTGTGTTTAAAAGAACTTTACGCATTATACAGTGCAATCTCTCCAAAGCGACACCCTATGTGAGAATCAAAATTATATTGTTCTTGAGAGTTTGTTGCTCTTGAGAGGTTAAATTAATAGTTAACTCGTACAGTTTGAAAAAATCATGCTGTTGTATAAGGGATGTTGTTGCTTTAGAGAGGGTCGCTCTAGAGATGTTGTACTGTATAGATTCCAGCTAATTGTTGTTTGGTTTTTAATTGGTGAGATTGCTTGATTATATTGAGATAACAACAATTCATTACCTATTCTAATTATTAATTAAGAAGGCGGAGAATATAGTGGAGTGGGTGTGGTCTCTACGGACATTTCATTGGACGAGAAATTAGGACAAACTGTAAGATTAGTTTTAGCCAAACAATTAACTACATGTACCATGGTGTTGTAGTTTTGCTCTACTTAACATTTTTGCGATCTGATTTTCATTTGTACGTGTATAAAGTAATTAGAAACGCGGTCAAAAAAATAGAGGTAATGATCCAATTTTTATCAACAGCTGTCAAAATTGTTCAATCATTACTTGGCAAATTTTCACACGAGATATTTAAAGTCGTTTGAATCACGTTCGCATTTTTCTTTTAACAAATGACGTGTTTTAAAAGAATCAAAATAAATTTCAGCGAACATTTATTTTAATTTTTGACCGCGAAGTTCGTGCTGCAGTGGTGACTGTTACGCAGAAATTAACAACAACAATGTCTTTCAAAGCGTCATTCCGACTTTGCAATTATAAATTGTTGTTGCATAATTAATCTGCCAACTAAAACACTGACATTAAGACGTCCTTGTGAGCAAGTTTAGTCATAGTACAGAACAGGACATATATTTTATTAGAATTAAGCTGGAGAGCTCATCGTTGTAAACTACATACAGTACAACCGCTGTAGAACAACACCCTGTGGGAACTGCAAATAATGGCCGTTCTTTAGAGGTGGTTGCTCTACAGAGGTTAAATCTATAGTAAATATCAGCTTAGGGAAGTTTTGAAGGTGTTGTTATAGAGAGGTTGTTGCTCTACAGAGGTTAAACTTATAGTAAATATCAGCTTAGGGAAGTTTTGAAGGTGTTGTTATAGAGAGGTTGTTGCTCTACAGAGGTTAAATTTATAGTAAATATCAGCTTAGGGAAGTTTTGAAGGTGTTGTTATAGAGAGGTTGTTGCTCTACAGAGGTTAAACTTATAGAAAATATCAGCTTAGGGAAGTTTTGAAGGTGTTGTTATAGAGAGGTTGTTGCTCTACAGAGGTTAAATTTATAGAAAATATCAGCTTAGGGAAGTGTTGAATGTGTTGTTATAGAGAGGTTGTTGCTCTACAGATGTTAAATTTATAGAAAATATCAGCTTAGGGAAGTGTTGAAGGTGTTGTTATAGAGAGGTTGTTGCTCTACAGATGTTAAATTTATAGAAAATATCAGCTTAGGGAAGTTTTGAAGGTGTTGTTATAGAGAAGTTGTTGCTCTACAGATGTTAAATTTATAGAAAATATCAGCTTAGGGAAGTTTTGAAGGTGTTGTTATAGAGAGGTTGTTGCTCTACAGATGTTAAATTTATAGAAAATATCAGCTTAGGGAAGTGTTGAAGGTGTTGTTATAGAGGGGTTGTTGCTCTACAGAGGTTAAACTTATAGAAAATATCAGCTTAGGGAAGTTTTGAAGGTGTTGTTATAGAGAGGTTGTTGCTCTACAGATGTTAAATTTATAGAAAATATCAGCTTAGGGAAGTGTTGAAGGTGTTGTTATAGAGAAGTTGCTGCTCTACAGATGTTAAATTTATAGTAAATATCAGCTTAGGGAAGTTTTGAAGGTGTTGTTATAGAGAGGTTGTTGCTCTACAGATGTTAAATTTATAGTAAATATCAGCTTAGGGAAGTTTTGAAGGTGTTGTTATAGAAAAGTTGCTGCTCTACAGATGTTAAATTTATAGAAAATATCAGCTTAGGGAAGTTTTGAAGGTGTTGTTATAGAGAGGTTGTTGCTCTACAGATGTTAAATTTATAGAAAATATCAGCTTAGGGAAGTTTTGAAGGTGTTGTTATAGAGAGGTTGTTGCTCTACAGATGTTAAATTTATAGAAAATATCAGCTTAGGGAAGTGTTGAAGGTGTTGTTATAGAGGGGTTGTTGCTCTACAGAGGTTAAACTTATAGAAAATATCAGCTTAGGGAAGTTTTGAAGGTGTTGTTATAGAGAGGTTGTTGCTCTACAGATGTTAAATTTATAGAAAATATCAGCTTAGGGAAGTTTTGAAGGTGTTGTTATAGAGAGGTTGTTGCTCTACAGAGGTTAAATTTATAGTAAATATCAGCTTAGGGAAGTTTTGAAGGTGTTGTTATAGAGAGGTTGTTGCTCTACAGATGTTAAATTTATAGTAAATATCAGCTTAGGGAAGTTTTGAAGGTGTTGTTATAAAGAAGTTGCTGCTCTACAGAGGTTAAACTTATAGAAAATATCAGCTTAGGGAAGTTTTGAAGGTGTTGTTATAGAGAGGTTGTTGCTCTACAGATGTTAAATTTATAGAAAATATCAGCTTAGGGAAGTTTTGAAGGTGTTGTTATAGAGAGGTTGTTGCTCTACAGATGTTAAATTTATAGTAAATATCAGCTTAGGGAAGTTTTGAAGGTGTTGTTATAGAGAGGTTGTTGCTCTACAGAGGTTAAATTTATAGTAAATATCAGCTTAGGGAAGTTTTGAAGGTGTTGTTATAGAGAGGTTGTTGCTCTACAGAGGTTAAATTTATAGAAAATATCAGCTTAGGGAAGTGTTGAAGGTGTTGTTATAGAGAGGTTGTTGCTCTACAGATGTTAAATTTATAGAAAATATCAGCTTAGGGAAGTGTTGAAGGTGTTGTTATAGAGAGGTTGTTGCTCTACAGATGTTAAATTTATAGAAAATATCAGCTTAGGGAAGTTTTGAAGGTGTTGTTATAGAGAAGTTGTTGCTCTACAGATGTTAAATTTATAGAAAATATCAGCTTAGGGAAGTTTTGAAGGTGTTGTTATAGAGAGGTTGTTGCTCTACAGATGTTAAATTTATAGAAAATATCAGCTTAGGGAAGTGTTGAAGGTGTTGTTATAGAGGGGTTGTTGCTCTACAGAGGTTAAACTTATAGAAAATATCAGCTTAGGGAAGTGTTGAAGGTGTTGTTATAGAGGGGTTGTTGCTCTACAGAGGTTAAACTTATAGAAAATATCAGCTTAGGGAAGTGTTGAAGGTGTTGTTATAGAGAGGTTGTTGCTCAACAGATGTTAAATTTATAGTAAATATCAGCTTAGGGAAGTGTTGAAGGTGTTGTTATAGAGAGGTTGTTGCTCTACAGATGTTAAATTTATAGTAAATATCAGCTTAGGGAAGTGTTGAAGGTGTTGTTATAGAGAAGTTGCTGCTCTACAGATGTTAAATTTATAGAAAATATCAGCTTAGGGAAGTGTTGAAGGTGTTGTTATAGAGAGGTTGTTGCTCTACAGATGTTAAATTTATAGTAAATATCAGCTTAGGGAAGTTTTGAAGGTGTTGTTATAGAAAAGTTGCTGCTCTACAGATGTTAAATTTATAGTAAATATCAGCTTAGGGAAGTTTTGAAGGTGTTGTTATAGAGAGGTTGTTGCTCTACAGATGTTAAATTTATAGAAAATATCAGCTTAGGGAAGTTTTGAAGGTGTTGTTATAGAGAGGTTGTTGCTCTACAGATGTTAAATTTATAGAAAATATCAGCTTAGGGAAGTGTTGAAGGTGTTGTTATAGAGAGGTTGTTGCTCTACAGATGTTAAATTTATAGTAAATATCAGCTTAGGGAAGTTTTGAAGGTGTTGTTATAGAAAAGTTGCTGCTCTACAGATGTTAAATTCATAGAAAATATCAGCTTAGGGAAGTTTTGAAGGTGTTGTTATAGAGAGGTTGTTGCTCTACAGATGTTAAATTTATAGAAAATATCAGCTTAGGGAAGTTTTGAAGGTGTTGTTATAGAGAGGTTGTTGCTCTACAGATGTTAAATTTATAGAAAATATCAGCTTAGGGAAGTGTTGAAGGTGTTGTTATAGAGGGGTTGTTGCTCTACAGAGGTTAAACTTATAGAAAATATCAGCTTAGGGAAGTTTTGAAGGTGTTGTTATAGAGAGGTTGTTGCTCTACAGATGTTAAATTTATAGAAAATATCAGCTTAGGGAAGTGTTGAAGGTGTTGTTATAGAGAAGTTGCTGCTCTACAGATGTTAAATTTATAGAAAATATCAGCTTAGGGAAGTTTTGAAGGTGTTGTTATAGAGAAGTTGCTGCTCTATAGAGGGCCGCTCTGGATATGTTGTATTGTACAAGCAAATATACACACGCACGTTAATGGAAATACAAAAAAATGTACACATCAAGCTATTGTGATAGCGTTCATATAAGTATACACCGCCCACAAAAGAATTGAGATAATAAATAGAAAAAAATATACGTAAATTAGTGATTAGAGATGGTCTTAATAGCAAATTTCGCACACAGTAATGTTGTACTGTATCGTTAGAGCATAACGCTTCTCAAAAACAACGGAGCCGTTCTGGAATACATGTACAGTAAAACCTCGATTATCCGAACTCGGATTATCCGAAAACCTGTAGTTTCAAAAGGCACCAATTTCATTTCTGTTCACACCTGAGTATCTTTCACTTTAGAATTTACAGTCAAACCTGTGAACAAAGGCTACCATTAGGACAGACAAAATGTGGCCTTTATTCGAAGGTCATTTTGTTTTTAAATAATCAGAAAAGTTTTCAAAAGAATGAACTTTATTCACAGGGTGACTTTTATTCGGGGTGGTCGCTTACATAGTTTGACTGTATTTAAAACACCAAACTTTTCTACATACAGTGCAATCTCTCCAAAGCAGCACCCGTTGAAAGAATCAAAATTACGTTGTAGTTGAGAGTTTATTGCTCTAGAGATATCAAATTGATAGCTAAATCATACAGTAGGAAAAAAGCATGCTGTTAAATTAGGGAGGTTGCTGCTCAAGACAGGTTGAACTGAGAGGTTGAACTGTATTTTCTTCTGTTTTATAAGATCTTATATTCAACTTAGAAGCCGGCGAGATTAAAGAAAACATAAAGGTTAGACAAACAATAAAATTAATGTAATAAAATATAAACACATATTTTTTCTCTTTTTGAAGAAGAGCTTATATACACTTTTTATTGCATTCTTTTGGATACAAGATAACAACATATGTTCGTAGGGCCATCCTTAGAAAATTGGTCGGTTTACTGTTACGTAACAGACGCATTAAAATATTCATCGAATCCCCCCACCAAAAAAAATTAGCGAGAAGAACCAGCAATGTTGAATCAAAGAACCGATGGTACTCATGGAAACTGAACTTACATAGACTTGCACTGTAAGAGGGAACGGGAACTAGTTTAATAATTACATGGTGGATGTACAGTGCAACCTCTCCCAAGCAACACCCTTTGGAAGTAGCAAACGTGTGTTGTTGTAGAGATGTTATTGCTCTAGAGAGGCTAAATTAATAGCTAAATTATGCAGTGGTAAAAAATCATGTTCTTGCAGGGAGGTTGTTGCTCAAGACAGAGTCACTCTGGAGAGGTTGCACTGTACATAAAAAACTTATTTATCTCTGTATATTAAGTGTCGAAACCATATTAGTGTATTCGATCTAACGGCTGATTACAATTTAAAGTTAACAATTGATTCATTTGTTTAAAGTTGATAACTAATTGAATACCAAATAGATGACTATCAATAAACAATAGTGACTGACAGATATTTTATGTATTATAATCAGATTTATGTCAGCGATAATTCAATAAGGTTATCTACGACATCCTAAAGTTCGTCGAACTTCGGAAGACTTCGTTTGTTTCCGTGATCTTTATCCAATAATCGGGTCACGTGAATTCTGACGATAGTTATAAAAGACAATCGGGAATGGGCCTTTCAAGAAAAGGCTGAATAGGAGCTTAGGGTGTACTTAAGAAAGACAACGTAAATCGGTTGTGTAGAAAAAATGATTTCATAGAATAAGACGGAACGTGGCTGAGTTTTACGGAAATTGCCGGAGTGTTACGGGAAATCACGGAATGTGACGGAAAATGACGAATCTAATAAAGAGGCATAATTTTTATCAGATATGTTTTTTAAAAAAACAATTACATAGATAGCGTTTGAATACCACGGATCGCATACAATTTTTGCAAAAACGTCCGCTTTCGTTCCATAGTCCATTTCAAAGTGTCTAAATAATATTATATTCAGTTGAAGTCTTTGGACGACCATATCTATATAAAATAAATTACATGTTTTGAATTCCTTCAGAAAATTAAATCTATAATTAAAAGCACGATTGAATAGGCAGAAAAAGTGCCTTTTTGAGGCTAATAAATGATTTAAACCATACGTCAACGAGACTTACAAAGGGCATTTTGCGATTTACTTGAAATCTATAATCGTCGGAGCATGTATCGCGCTATTATCTATTTACAATAAATTTGGCTCTGGACAACCAATTGAAATCAAAATAATAATTACCGAACAGTGGACTGAAATTTTATCATTATAACAATAAATTCATTGCATAAACAGATAAGCCAATTTCGATCAATCATAAACTAGTTTGCCAGGTGACCTTCTTCAAGCTAAAGTCGATTTTATCAGTAAGTGAATATCGAGTGGCTCATTTTATCAAGCCAACAAATAAATATCTCCAATTTTTGGGTCACTAGTTGCCGTCAAATCTAAGTACGAGTACATGTAGGTTGTCATAATGATCATTTAGCGAAGTATGGACATTTTTGCGCACAAGTATTTACATAATTATAATTATAACCTGTATTAGTGTCAACCTCTGAATAAAGGTCACCTGTGAATAAACACCATTCTTCAAAGAAAACGCCATTGATTATTATGTATAAAATGACCTCTGAATACAGGTCACCTGTCAATAAACGCCATTCTTCGAAGAAACGCCATTGATTATTATGTATAAAATGACCTCCGAATACAGGTCACCTGTCAATAAACGCCATTCTTCAAAGAAAACGCCATTGATTATTATGTATAAAATGACCTCCGAATACAGGTCATCTATCAATAAACGCCATTCTTCAAAGAAAACGCCATTGATTATTATGTATAAAATGACCTCCGAATAAAGGTCGCCTGTCAATAAACGCCATTCTTCAAAGAAAACGCCATTGATTATTATGTATAAAATGACCTCCGAATACAGGTCACCTGTCAATAAACGCCATTCTTCAAAGAAAACGCCATTGATTATTATGTATAAAATGACCTCCGAATAAAGGTCGCCTGTCAATAAAGGCCACATGATGGCCTTTATTCAGAGGTTTGACTATATATAGAGAGAACAAAGAAACCCGACAAGAACGACCATTCATACATCGACAGAAGATTGGCTGTAATGAATTTTTTTACAGGATTCTTTGAAGTTCAACCTAGTGTTCTGTAATTTAGTGATCTGTTCAATATAGTGTCCCATAATTTAGTGATAACTTGATTTACACAGAATCGTGATTTCAATAAAGAAAATCTCTCCGTTGCTCCGCTGGCCTTCATCTTGAACTTTTGAGAGTTCTTGACTTGGTGTCCTCACTTATGTTTACATACACTCCATCTGGTAGTCCTTTACGAGAATAATTGCAAAAAGTTAGGTAGATTTTTGTTTACAACGTGTGGAATATTATGCATGTATACTCATCGGAAAAAGAAAGCGTGCGCATGGTAAGAGGGAAAAGTTGCATTATAGCTTTGTCTGTCAATTTGAAGGCCCTCTATAAACTTGAATATTGGGTGAAATGGTGCAATGTGTGAAGGCTCGGAACGGATTAGTATATTTGTTGATATTGCATGTTTCGTAGTGTTCAGTATTTTAGCAATTTTCGTATAATGTATGCACCGTCTTTTAGTACTTATCACATTTTAGTGTTCCGTTCCGTCGTTTAGTAGCGACCGTGTGGAGAGTCATTTAGAAAATCAATTAAGCTCGTAAATAAATCATTCACACATCATCAAATTTAATTAATAAAATAAGATACTCGAAGTACATGTATTAAAAAGCTTTATTCAAATCAAGTGCATTCTTTCTTTTTCGTGCGAGTATACGATAAATCCACTGACATTAGAATTGTGTGCAACTTCGGCCGACATTCCAAAATTGAGGTTATATCCCAGTTCGGTGCGATTTATTCCTAACTCGAAAATACCGACTTAAGTCCGATAAGGCGTACATATTTAGTTAATGCATCGAAAATAGCGGCGGCGATAGACAAACTTGTGTTTTTATCACAATCTGAAGTACGGTAATGTGTCTGAAGAAGATAAAGGGCATGCTACGTTTCAGTAAGCGACGAGTCAGCTCATATAGATATAAATATGTGAAAGATATTGACGATATTGTAAACAAAATTTCACATGATTTCGCGATTTGATGATATTTTTCTCACATGATTTCGCGATCATATAATCATTTTGTCACAAGATTTCGCGACCTCATTAGTCAACTGTATTCGAACTCGGTGATGAGAGGTTATAGTGATTACTAAACGCTATAACCACTCGACCACGGTTGCCCTCGTACATATCGTCACTGTAATGAAACCAAATAGAGTCTAACCTGGCCTTACGGTCACCTGGAATCAGCGGTCACCTCCTTTTAACGGCCAGTTTCATTCCCGCAAACAAAAATCATGTTATATTTACCCTTGCTTTAACGGTTTATTTCATCCCAAATACCATTTCTTATCCGCATTAAACGGAATTAAATTTCAATATAAATATAGCTGGAATCGCTGCATATTGATTGTTCTTATAAATAATATATTGTCTCAAAACACTTGCTATGAAAACTACGACAATTAGAATAAAAAAATATTGTTCAATGCTCAAGTGTTAAATGTTATAAATCGCCGTTAACAAGAGGCAACGTCAATTTGATAAATACAATGTACACTAAATACTATTAGGCTTTGTAAATATTATGGTTCAAAATTTACAGACGATAACTTCGCTTTTAAGCAAGATTTTAATTTGTTGATTCAATCTTTGAGGTTGAACTATCCTGGTCACGTGGTTTAAAGGGACAAGAAGGTCGGATATTTTCTACTTGAGTTAAGAATTACTTTACATCTGATAGTGACATACCATAAATCAAAATAAAACAATAAATCAAAATTCTAAATGCAAAGTTAAATAGATACACACACTTATTTTGAACATCAGATAACTTATATATGAAATAAAATAATTTAATAATTTAATTAAGATTTATTTCAATTTTCATGTTTTAGAGAAAAAACATATTTGTACGGTGCTTAAAGTTGTCATTTTTGTGAATATTTCGAGGTATTGAGCTCACTGAAGTAGATAAAAGCGAAAGATCGATCATTTTGTGTACTTATTCAAATAACTCACCGGTTGGTATGAAAATTTAATATTTCATCAGCTTGGACCTGCTAGTACAATTCCATAAAAGACGGGTTTTATCCACATCCGTTTTTATTTATCCACAACCGGGTCGATGTTATAATCCAGTATCACGTTACGGAGGCTGGTGACGGAATCTTCCTGAAGCACTGCGTAAGCGTATAATTTTTTTTTTCAATTCTTCGAGTTGAACGTCATATCGGAACTTTTGTTCTTACGTGCCGGGTGAAAGTCTGAAAATATAATCCATTGAGCCGACAATAATCTAACACCATTAGAAAGAAATTATACTTCGCAAGACGGTTTGATTTTCATTAATATTTAATCCACTTTGAAGTGATATTGTTCGCTCGGGTCTGTAACAACTAAATGACGAAGTATTTATAAAAATTCGATGATACAAATGAAAATTAGCTCGAAGCTGTTATTTTTATTGTATATATGTATCGTTGAACCGTCATTTAACAATAAAATAGTTTTGAATTCTTGTTTACTGTGATCACGTAAGAAAACATGCCACTGTATTTTCGTTTTAATTTTTTCAATAGGTTGTACGTAAAATCCATTATAAAGACGTTCAAATTTAAACAGGACGGAGATGTCGATATACAGTGATGCTCAAACAGGTGTCCCGTTTTTTACAGCAGTCCGTTTACGGATCATTTAGGAACACTTTTTAAAAAGATTAAAAAAAAATACACGGTAAATGTATATAAATGTAACTGTGTAGGTGAATGAATTTAAGGCCAAACATTTGTTTGTTTCTAGTTCTAGCTAATTACAAATAGAGTAGTTAGTGGATTTATTTTTGTTGCGTGCGTGCGGAAAGGTAAAAAAGTGAGAAATTGGATGTACCATCTCTCGGATCTGATAAGAAGTCTAGGGGTAATCGGTGGTTTACTGTTAACGCACTGAACTACTACTCGAAAGGTCGGGGTTCGAATCCCGGCTCTGCCCTTCAAAATTTTAGGGACTTTTTTTTCAGTGTCCCCATCCCAACTATTGAGCCAAGTACTGTGTTAAGAAATTCACTGGAAAAGGTCGAAGCCGGGCACCATAAAGAACCAGGAAAAAACTATTATAAAAGAGTAGGGATATTAATTCTCGGTTCTCCTGTATCATATCTCCCCGCTCTCTGTGGGATGACTCTGAAATGACCATTGTTGTCGAATGGGCCGATAAACAACAGATAGGGTCGCGGAAAAAAATCGGATAGGTCGGTCAGTCGGGTAACCGGAAACAGCATTTTTAAGCCTAAATGGTTCAGTGACTTATAAGTATATGTTTCATTCCGTTTTGGAGTATTTCATATTTAAAGCCCTTTGGGGACTGGAAAACAACTACTAGTATATAGTACATATCATAAACAAACTACATGTATCAATAATTAGTATTGCACGTAGGTTTCAAATAAATGCCATAACTCAGTGATTTCTTTTCTGAAATTGTTTCTCTATTTATTACTTATTTACAAGCCAGCCAAAAGGTTAATATTTATTTTCGTTTAACGCCATTTTTTCAACGATGTTGCAGTTATATATGACGGCATGTAACCTTATCAGTTTTCTGGACTGTATTCTAACAGTACTAACTTACCCTTCCACAAGCCTCCGACAACTTCACATGTGGAGAAAAATCAACATTATTCATGGAAGGGTATAACCTACCGCGACCGGTAATCTAACCCGGATTGCCGAGCTATAAACCCAGCACGCAAACCACCGTAACACGGCCGCTGCCATAAGGTTAATAAGTTCTAATACAGAAAGCACACAAATATCAGAACACCATGATGAACGCCGCTGTCGCATTTCAATTTTCTGAGATACTTTGTCGGGTTTAAAGTATGTGGGATCTTTTTTATCTATGGTAGACTGA